>CM076581.1:1398901057-1399095665 GCA_034641835.2 Pinus albicaulis | reverse complement strand
GTTCATACATAGAGCTATTCCCCTTATAGAGATAATCTTCACACTAGTGCTTATGGTTCTTCTTACACCTTACGGATATGTTACTCATAATACAAGAGCTATTACCATTACTATTATATATAAAAGCTTACGATCTTATAGAATATGGTATGTATTAATACTAGTTCATACATATAGCTATTCCCCTTATAGAGCTAATCTTCACACTAGTGCTTATGGTTCTTCTTACACCTTACGGATATGTTACTCGTAATACAAGAGCTATTACCATTACTTCACTCCAAACATGGTTCTTACTCGTATTCAATGCTAGTATGATTCCCATGGAATCTGTTGTATTAGCTTATTATGGAAGCTTAGATTCAAAGAGATAGTAGTAATTGACAGTCTTATCCTTATTAAACTCTATTACAAAGCTATAGTAATTGACAGTCTTATCCTTATTAAACTCTATTACAAAGTTTTAGTAATTGACAGTCTTATCAACACATTTCCAAAAATTAAAGAGCCAAAAAAGCGTATATAGTTTAAAGAGATAGTATTAATTGACAATTTTGTCCTTATTAAACTCTATTACAAATTTGTATTAATTGACAGTCTTATCCTTATTAAACTCTATTAAAAAGCTGTAGTAATTGACATTCTTATCAACACATTTCCAAAAAGCAGAGAGCCAAAAAAGTGTATACAGTTTAAAGAGATAGTAGTAATAGAAATTCTTATCCTTATTAAACTCTATTACAAAGTTGTAGTAATTGACAGTCTTATCAACACATTTCCAAAAAGCAGAGAGCCAAAAAATCGTATATAGTTAGACTGATTCATTGGTTCTTTGCAAGTTCCTTAATTCATTGATATGTGAACAAAACCAAAAATTTTATGCTTTTGGGGATTTTTGGGGTAAGTTTAAATTAATTTAGAATGGCCCACAGTTGTTATTACAAAATTTTACTAAAGAATGGTTCACAAACTATGTGACACTAGACTAGGGTAACCCTTGAGGTAGAAGTCAAATATGTTGTTAAACAACAATGAGTTGTGATGTATTTGTTTGAAAGATATGTAAAAGGTACATGAAAAACAAAAAGTTATATGCTAGGGGAAAAATGAAAAAACAGAGCCACACAAAATAAACACTGACAAAAAAAAAATTGGTGAAAGTAAAGCCATTCCTTTTTTAGGTTAATTGTTGTATAGAGAGGTAACTAATACAAACTATAGTATATGTGTTTGTTCAGAACATGATTTCTCTTCTGCATAAATTCCCGACATCATTTATTACAACATTATATTCCATCTTATATTTTGGTTAAATAAATAGGCATCCAAAGTTTTATAGAAAAACTAAAAGTTTCTCAAACTATACCTATGTCTCAACAAAACTATATCCTTTCAAAACATAGTAGGAAAATTTAACAAATAAAAAATGCAAAGAAATTAACTCTACCATTTTTTTTTAACAGTAAAATAAAATATTCCTTGACTTTGGATTTAAAAATAATTGAAATTATCAGATAAGGATGGAATGTCAACTATTTAACATATGTTAGGTTTCTGGATTGCGGGTTTTCCATGAAAATTTGATGTTAAAGTTGTTTTGTTAATTTTTTTTTAAATATAACAAATCCTAAATCTAAATTATAGTAAATCGTTTTGGTATTTATTTCTTTTAATCATTTGTTTTGTAAGTATATTCAACTCAAATTGTGGAGTTTAAGTTTCATTTCTCCTATGTTGGCTTAGATTTTTCCACTTTAGAAGAATCAACTACAATCTGAAGCATTATATTTCAGGTCAGTTCAAGATTTGAGACAGTTGGGACAGGATAACAGGGAGAGTGTTAAATGTACCTGGAAATTCGCAACAGAGGACGTTGAAGATGGTGAAGACAACGATTCCTAAAAACACTGCAAATAATGATCCCTAAAGACGTCGTGCAAGACCTCTGCGACCAAAAAAATCAGATTAAAACCAAATTAAAAAAAAAAAACAACAAGAAAAAAATTACAGAAATTTAAAATTTGGATTAAATTACCTCCTCGGCGCGGCGCAAATCAACAAAACTCCTGCAGCGCAACTGCAAATGAGCTAAGTTCGCGCGGAACAACAGTGAATCAAATAAATTCACGCGGGACAACAGCGAATCAGCGGAACATAAATGAGTGCGCGAGATAAATGTGAAAAGAAACCTAGAACAGTTTGCGGGTGATATATTTATAAAATAATAGTTCGGCCGAATTTTGTTTGCCGGTTTTCCAAACTTAGGTGAAAAATTTGTTTGCCATTGCCGTCATTACGCCCTCAATGTAAACGGCAACAAAGTTTGGCCGAACTAAATTCAATAGTTCGGCCAAACTCTTGAATAGTTTGGCCAAACTATGGAGGAAAAAAAAATTCCGCCTCAAATTCTCACAAAAGTGTTACCCATAGCATTTCACCCCTTATATTCAGTTTTTGAATTCTCATTGCTCCCTCCTTTGAACCTTTTTGTTTGAGATTTATCAATTGGCTAAATAAGGTGTTGCTCTTTGTTTCCTCATAATGGCTATCATTTCCTCCGTAAAAATTGACTAAGTGACAATTTTTTTACGGGAGCAAAGCCATCGATACCATACAAATGTATTTTGTTCTAAATGTAAAGTTGCAATGCATACCTTGTGTGTGTTTTGCACATTATGGAGATCAAAATATTGCTCCATCTGTAGTATCCATGTTACAAGATCCTTTCCATCAAACTTCCTCATATCCATTTTTGGAATATGGTGGTTCTTCCCTCCAAAATTAGAGTTTATGAAATCATGATTAACATTTATTTTGTTCTCATCATGAGTTTCCTCTACTATCTTTTCACCATTAGGAAAAATTTCTTGTATCAACTTTTCCAAACCTTCTATGTCTACTTTTAGATCATTCTTCATGTTTTCCATGTTGTCTTTCATTTTTTCATCGATCTTAGCTTCCATGTCATCCATCTTAGCTTCCATGCCCACTTCTATGCCATCGATCTTAGCTTCCAAACCATTCATCTTAGCTTCCACACCTTTCTTCAAACCATCCATCTTAGTTTCCACGTCTTTCTTCAAAACTTCCATTTCATTTTTTGTTACTCTTTGCGAGAGCGAAATTTGTTGCACTTGCTCTTGTAATTTTGATATGTCATGTTGCCATTCTTCATCTTCATGAATCATAGTAGAGCCTTTTAAAGGCTTAATGGGTGTTGAATCCTTTTTAGGGGCCATTTTAGAATCCAATATTGATATCTATTCTACAATATGCCCTTGGAATCATTCAACTTGATTCTTCAAACAAGACTTATGCAAATCGGAAAAAAAATACACAGGGGTACAATAATAACAATAAGGGGGTTACACTAACAACAATAAGGGACTATACTAGTAATATAGGGACCTGACATCATAATTCATAAGTCATTAAAACATCACCATCGTGGCTAATGGTGACACTGAGTCATATTTATAATTACATATTGGAGGGAAATGAAGTGTTACATTTCTACAATGTAAATAATGAAATAATAGAAATTATTTATATTTTTGAGAAATATTTACCTACTAGTTTTATGGTACATTTGGTGGAAGATATTCAATTCATTAATGTAGTGAATTATAAATGGATGTTCTTCCTAGTGGGGTACATGAAAACACTTTAGGGGTTTGTAAGGAAGTGAGCACATCATATGTCTAAACATACAATGTTATTAAATCGTTCTTATTATTTTTTTAATGTCTGAGTTCCTAAGGCATTTGCATATCATTGCCTTATAAGTTCAATTACAAGTCATTGTCTCAATAGATTCAATAATGATCTACTACTTTCTACTTTATTGTTAAGCAAGATCAACATCAACATCAAGATTGTTCAACTTCCACTACAACTTTAGCATTGCAGGCGAATGTTTTTGTTGTTATGAGGAATGCTAGGGATTAGCATATGCATTTAGCATGCCATGTTATTATTTGTATTACAAATATTATTGTAGTTTGGAAAGTGATGAATCATTTTGGTTTCGTATCACATATTCTCATGGAGTAATTGAGATATTTCTCTAACTATCTCTATTAGTGTGCTTAGTTGCTAGTTCTTAGGATTTAATTGAGAATTTATCTCTTAATTTGTTGTAGTAGTTCCTTCATTCAATGCTATATAAACATGTGATTTGTTTAATAAAATTTAGCCAGATATTTTACTTGTACTTCAATGTAGAACTTTGCTAGAGAATGGTTTTGGTGTCAATCCATATTAATTGCATAGTTTTTCTAGTTCATAATAATATTAAAGTTATTTGTTGCATTACTCTTTATATAGTGCATTGATTTCGGCATGTATACAATAAATTCGTTATTCTATTTTATACATTGATTTTAGAGTTAGTATAGTACATACATTTAAGTTATTCTATTTTCTGTATTGATTTCAGTGTTTATACAATGGATAAAAACTACATGATAAATATTTCCCACTATTTTGAAATGATAGATTAAATATCATTGAATGAAATATTACTCATAGTAAAAGAATTTAGTAGTGAGGAAGTGAATAATTAATCAATTACATGGTTTGAGATCATGATCATGGAAAAATAATTAGAGGCAAAGGTTCACATGATGGTGCAAATCACAAGGTGATAGAAAGAGATTCACAAAGAAAAATGTTACATAATTCCAACATCTACAATTGTAGATGTCCATATGGCAAGAAACCAAACCACAAGGTCATATAAATCCCACTTCTCCAACTTCTATTGGGCATGGTACCCGAATCTACAATAAAAGGTCACTTAAGCTCAAAATTTTAAGATGGCATTGTCAATATTCCATTGTTGGGGTACTCTCCTATGATCCCAAGTGCACCTTTGGGTGCCAGAGTTTTTAATTGCTAATATTTCCTTAATTTGTATAAATATTTTTTGTGCAAGTCCCTTTCCGTTGGTCTCACAAATGGGATTTTTTTTTAAGCTTCCATTGATAATAAAAAGGATTGATGTTAGAGAAAGAAAGAAAGAAGGAGAGGTAGAGTATACTCTTCACTATAGCATCTAATGTTAAAGGTTTGAATGGTGTGTGATTTCAACCAAATTTATCATGTTACCTATATGAAAGATGTGAAAGATAGTAGGCACAAGTATACCTAAACTTAAGAAGATATATTGAGAAGCTCATTATGTAATCTATTTGTTATTTAATATAATCATCCTATTACCTTTCACCATTCACTTTGTCATTTTTGCTTTATTGTTATTCACCTTATTCATTTTTACATTATTGTTAGTCACCTTATTCATTTTTACTTTATTGTTATTCACCTTATTCATCATGTAACTTTTGAAAATAGTACAAATTATAAATAATACTTAGTAATTCAAAGAATCAAATTTGAAACACAAAAATATATATATGATGATCTAAATCCAAAACTTTAAAAATCAAGTATCAAATATCAAGATCCCTTGAAGTACAAATATTTTCTTAAATTTAATATTTAAGAAGGAATTATATTTTATCAATTTTGATTCTTCACAAATTTTAATTTTTAATTAAATAAATTAAAAATCATATAAATAAATTAAAAATTATATATTAAAAAGAATTAATGAGATAAAGAATTTTCAAACTTCATTTTCAAAAATCCAATTAATGATTTTTTAAAAATGATATATAAATTTTGAAAATAACATATTACAGGCTCCATTTAAAAAATATAAAGATGAGGACGGTAATGTGTCGTGCTAAGATTAAAACTAAGTTACTAGTGCAAAACAAACATATCCACGTCATTTTACATTCAATGAGAGTTCAAGTTATAATCACATTGAAATATATGATAAAAGAACTAATCGAAGATGCCACATAACATAGGGGATGCAATATATTGCATCAATAGACAAACTATTTAACAATGATCCCTTGAATCTTTTGCAACTAAAACAAAATAAGTACTTTGAAAAACTGCTAAATTGTCTAACAATTCTCCCAAAAGTTCATATTTGTAATTAATCAATATATGATGAGCTTATGCAGGGCAGTGAAAGGGAAGTATATTTCTTCCAAAATTGATAACCATATGGCATGATGAAAGATCCTTGAAAGAAATATGGTCCAAAGAAGAGAAGCATGACATGAAGCTAGACCAGATGAGAAGATTTATGGATCACTTTCTGAAGACATTGCTCATGGATAAAAGTGATGGATGATCTATTCCCTATGAAGAGATCCCAAAGTTGAAGGCTCCTCAATTCATGACATCAACGGAAGGATTTTTCATGAGAAACTAGGTGTTTTCATCATTGCTGCTGCAGGTCCTTGATTAAGAGGGAGCCTGGTAATAAGTTTCTTACTTGGAAGAAACTTCATAATTACTAAGCCAATAAGAAAGCTTAGGTACCTTATTTATAATTATATTCCTTTGTGGAATATGTCCTCCCTAGTTGAGAGGGAGGAATAGACATGTCATTCTATTCTTCACTTGGGAAGAGATAATGGAGGATTGGGTAAATCATTTGGCATGCGATACTCTTTTTGGATGTATTGGGAATCCATGGAAAGAGTATTCGTGAAAGGATGGATATTATTTGAGGATTAGCTATCCCGATAAGAGTATTCCTTATAGGTCATACTCAGTGAACAGTTGGGCAGGGTATGTACCTTGGAGATAATGATGAAGGTGTATATAATCTTTGGTCTCACCATCATTGTAGCTCATGGTCTCATGGAGAGATGGAGATGTTAGTCAAGGCCTTGTGCTGTAACAATGTTGGTTAATATGATGCTATAACAGATGGATTACCATTCAAATTATTCTTATGAGATTCTTCAGATTCAAAGTGACCATGTACCATTATGAATACCTCCCTAGTTAAGAGGGGGCATTGGAAAGTGTAACTAGGTTTGGTCTTCATAATGACTTGTAATTATGAATTTATGTAATGAATAAGAAAAAGATAATAAAATTTATTTTTTTAATGCTTGCCTCCTCATGGGTTTCATGAGCAAGGAAGTTTTTATTATAGGTCAAATACTTCTCTTTATTGCTTTAGGGGTTTGTCATCTTGTCATAAATATATATAATTAAATATTCACGTATATGAAGAAGTGTTACACTTGTGAAGGTCAATTATTGATGTAAATAATATGCTCCAAGACCTTGTTTAAATTCTCCTTGTAAGTTATCTCAAATATGGATGATACATCTCCTTGACAAGTCGGCCTTATATCAGATGATCAAGTCGGCCAAGATAGGGTAAGACTATCCCTATATATAGACAACTCTGCAGCCTCATTCACCACAATCATTTTGGACATATTTGGAATTTTGGATAAGAACAATTTTGAATAAGTTATGAGATTGGAGTACGAAAAGGTGGATTGGAGTTGGTTTGAATCTAGAAGTAAAAACAACGAAGAAAGAGAAGGATACTATATCTGTGTTTTGGGCTTTAAGAATCTCAGTCTAGTTCTGTGAAAGAAGTGTGAAGTATATTCTGCAATCTAGTGCGAGGAAGTTCAAGGGTTTTTATAGTATGAGACAAGTCTACATTATAGTACTAAAATTAGTGAGAAGTAGGAAGACTATACAAGGTAAGGAAAGGGACTGCATGGTGTGCAAAGAGAGGAAATATAAGTCTATGTCTTGATCTTAGATAACTCAAAAAAGGATGAAACTTATACACTGCATAAAGGAGGGTTTCCACTATAAGAAAGATACCTTAATATGGTATATCAAGTGTGTATAAAGGAGGACCAAAAGAGATATATAGGAGACCAAGTATGGATATGAAGAAGACAAAAAGGAACATATTGTCAAGGTTTATTAGACTAGGGACCGAGTTCCCTAGTGTTGGTGCAGAATGGTGCAAAAAAGGAGATCAGAGGAAGCACGAAAGAGCAGTGACAAGGTCTTGGAGGCCTACTAGTGTCAAGGGTCTGTGTCATGGTCATGGTACTTGTCAATTAAAGATCTAGAAGAAGAATTAATTTTGGGTTTTCCTCTCCAAGAGGGAGAGGTTTTGGCCCTGGTTTGAAGATCCAAAATTATGTGCCTCTTGTGTTTTGATAATTTACTTGATGAAGAACATAATAAGCTAATGAAGATAAGATCTACGTAATAGAAGCATAACAAGTATAACACAAGAAGTTATCAAGTAAGAGAATTGAATTAACACTTCCCTCCCAAATTGTCAACACACCTTGCATACATTTGGGTTACATTGTACCCCCTGGTTTATGCACCTGGGCTATCATTATACCCAAAACCCATAATTATAGGCTACATTTCTCCAAGCTTGCATTTTAATTCATCATAAACATGCATGTAATCACTTTATTTTCGCATGTGTTATAAAGTAGTATTTGGACCATGCCATAGTCATTTTCACTACACATCATGAAAAGAATAAAAAAGTCTTTTTTTGGCATTTTTCAATTTAAAGTTTTCTCGAGCTAGTTCACCTCCATCCTTATGGGCTTGTCATGTGTTAAATTAAATTAAAAAATCAACACCCGAAAAGGTCATAAAATCAACATTTGTGCACAACAGATATACTCACACTTCATAATTATCATTTGATGCCTCCCACGCTAAGAAATTGTCCCCTTCCTTCAACCATTTCCATCATCACACTCAAATATGAAGTGTTGGGTAATTTATGAAGTTTATTTATGGCTTGAAAATCAGTTTGGACAAGAAAATATAAAGCTCAACTCTCAATGTTGTCATAGATAACCAGGTATACCTAATTAAAGTGTTACTCCCAAATGGGTTGTGAACTTCAATCATACATCTCTTCATTATACAAGTTGCCTAATTTTGTATATAGGTGTTCTTTTATGCTAATATTCATGGTTGCCATTATGAAGCAAAAAGAAAAAATCAAAGTATTGTTTCATCCTTTACTTAGTTACAAATATTTCATATATTTCTCCCATACAATTCATGAGATATATTTGTTGCATATTATGTATTGTATATGCACAAGCCATTCTTTGATTTGTGATGTAAACAATGGGGAAAATCTTAGAACTAGTTGTCTTTATTACCACATTGTAGCACCATACATATTACTCTTTGCACATAGTTTTATAATGTTTTGATAAAAAATCCATATGAGCACAAAAATATCTCATTTTTCCCCATCATATGCATTTCATCAGCATACTATTCATAACAATTTCTCTTGTTGCATTAATAAAAAATTCTCACCCACATGTTATATATTTTCCACTTGTGTGTGTATGCAAAACACCCCATCATTTATGTGAAAAACGTGATTTTAAATAGTCCATTATTTTGTTGATTATATATTCATGCTCAAGAATTATGGTTGCATGAAATATTTTATTGATCATGGTATACTATGAGTTTCTTTAGCATAGGTGCTTAGGGTAATTAAAAGGGGCAAGACAGAAGAACCAATGTATCATGGAAGGAAAAAAAAGAACAAAAGAATAATATGTATTATACACTTTGATGAGGACTCTGAGGACTTCAATCAACTCACTCAAATAGGAAAATTATACCTCAAAGGTCGTCCCCCCCTCCTAATCCACATACTTCACAAAATTTACCTCTCCCACATCCTAGCATCATGGAAATCCAAAGATCTCTTGTATCTCAATAGCAACCTGTACAGAATGATGGTTGGGAGACCAACCATATCAGACTTGCATCCGTATTTGCACATTGGCCTATTATTTGTCATCACTCAATTCATCTTGTGATCATTTCTCCTCAAGTACCTTCTGCATTATCTCAAGACACATATTTTCATGCTCAACAACCCCTTAACTCCCGTTCTCATCTTGCATTGGGAAAGTTTCATATGTCATCCATGCATGCACATTATCCCTCTGAGGCCACTTCATCACATACACATATTGACGTTCCAATAGCAGAAGGATGGGGGAGGAGAGAAATCTCCTTCCAAAACATGCATTCAGAGGTAAAGGAGAAAAGGCGAAGGAGAAAAGGCCATTCTACATGCCTGGCTAGAGTAGAGCTCTTGAGCTAACATGAGTTATTTCTTTGGCATGATATGTGTTCACTTTACTTTATTTGGACACATTTTAGACTACACAATTATCGTATTTTTGGGGCACCATATTATTGACTATGTTGTACATGTTTCAATGACATTATTGTTGATGGAAGACACAAGGATTATTTTACATGCTTGTTTATAAATGATGATGGATGTCAAGATGGTTCATATGCATGATTTTATGGTGATGCTATTCTTGACCATATCATGTTTATGTATTCTTTGTTTCATGGGAGTTACAAGGATTAATGAAATATTTCATGGACATGATCGGGGACCCCACCTATTAATATAAATTTAATTAATTTAAAAAAAAAACATTTTTAATTCCTTCTCTTAAAATAAAAATAAAACGATTTTAATATAATAAAATAATTTAGTTATAAAACATTTTTTCTCTCCAACTACACAAGGAGAATATAAAACCGAACATAAGGCATAGAAGGAAGGATGGAAAATACTAGCGAGGAGAGGTGTGCATAAGTTTTAAAGTTATCGTTTTTCCTCTAATTAATTTATTCTAGAGTACAATAGCTTACATGTTTTGGAGACAACGAAATCTTTCAAGAAGTTACAAGAAGAAAGTGAGCTCATCAATTTATGGTTCTTTTATAAAAGTTGTTATTTATCTCTTGCATTATCTTGTGTTGTTAGAAGGTCTGATATTTATCATATCTGTGTTAATTGGTGCACTTTTGGAGAACATATTGTTGATCCAATCTCATTTAAAGCGTCCAAGTTTCCCAACACTTTGTCTTACTTAATGTTGGCATTTCACGTGTCTATGTAAGAGTCTTTTTACATCCTAGATGGTTTAGAGTTGATTTCTGGTCTGGATTCTTGCAGGAATCATCCAAAATAGTATGGTGTACTCATATTTTTACTAATAAAAATTACAATTGACAACCTATATCTTTCCAACATATTTCTCCAAAAACTTTACTTTATATTACTTATTTTTATGAGAAGATTTTTTTGAAATTAGTGGCTAAAATTGTTAATTAATTTATGTAATACTTCTAGAGATACCTCTGTGGTCTCATGGCTCACACAATATCATCATAAATATCTATCTTTAAATTCATTTATTATTTTTTTTTCAACTTGTTAAATTTCAATTTAGTTACTTTACATTATGTACATGATTGTTTATCATCTCCTTTTTGTTTGTTTCTTTGTTGTACATGATTTACTTTGCTTTTCCGTACAAATATGTTGTATAAAATTGTATTGTAGTTTAATTTAGGGAAATAAACCTCAGACATAATTCCATTATCTCACCTTCCTGGTGAGATTCGAGGAAGTTGGCAATGAAGCATAAGAAACTTCACTCATCAACACCCTTACCCTTGCACAAGAAAACTCATGATTTTTTGGCTTGTGGCAAAGGAATTCACAGTTCAGCTAACAAAAATGAGATCAATACTAGTTGTACCATTTTCTAACAATTTTCAGCTATACTAACCACTTCCCATACCCCCATAACTATGGGTAGTTGGCTTCCCAACTACCAAATATCTTTCAATAGCTAAATTTTGGAAAGTGGGCAAAGAAGGAAAATTTGAAAATTTAATTTTTAGCAATTGGTGACATGGATTTTCAATAAAAGGTGTTTAGTCGGGAGGCACAATAATCCTACAACCTCCTCATCAGTTCATTTTTGTGGTATCATGCCCAATGCTAGTGTTACACGTTTCATTGACATTTTATTCATTGATTAGAAAAATGCAATCATATCGTTTTTAATTTTTTGTCACAGTTCATAAGTCATTGAAACACCACCATCGTGGCTGATGGTGACACTGATTCATAATGATAATTACATATTGGGGAAAATGAAGTGTTACATTTCTATAATGGAAATAATGAAATGGTAGAAATTATTTGTATTCTTGAGAAATATTTACTTGCAAGTTTTATGGTACATTTGGTGGAAGATATTCAATTCATTGATGTAGTGAATCGGAGATGTATGTTCTTCCTAGTGATGCACATGAAAACACTTTAGGGTTTGTAAGAAAATGAGCACATCATATGTCTAAACATAAAATGTTATTAAATCTTTCTTCTTTTTTTAATCTCTGAGTTTCTAAGGCACTTGCATATCATTGTCTTATCATTTCAATTGCAAGTCATTGTCCCACTAGATTCAATAACGATCTAATTCTTTCTACTTTATTGGTAAGCAAGATCACCATCAACATTAAGATTGTTCAACTTCCACTTCAACTTTAGCATTGCAGGCTTATGTTTTTCTTGTTATGAGGAATGATAGGGATTAGCATATGTATTTAGCATGTCATGTTATTATTTGTATTACAAAGATTATTGTAGTTTGGAAAGTGATGAATCCTTTTGGTTTCATATCACATATTCTCATGGAGTAATTAAGATATTTCTCCAACTATCTCTATTAGTGTTGTTAGTTGTTATTTCTTAAGATTTAATTGAGCACTTATCTCTTAATTTGTTGTAGTAGTTCTCTTCATCCAATGTTATATAAACATGTGATTTTTTTAATAAAATTCAGCTAGATATTTTATTTGTACTTCAATATAAAACTTTGCTAGAGAATAGTTTTGGTATAAATCCACAATAATTGCATATTAGGGAGTTGTCTACGGATGCAACAGAATAGCTTGGACGACAGTTTTTTGCTCGAATCCCGTAAAGAAAAAAAATAGGTATTTAGAGTGTTTGGATTGCATTTTTGATGGTGTAAATGGATTCATCACCATCAAAAACCCTTAGGGCACCCACAATACTGAAGTTTAACTATTATAACCCAAATTTTCAAAAATCTTTGCCGGAATTTTTCATAATCTTACCGGAATTTCTGGATTATTCTTTGGGTTTTTTAGACTACGGTGTTTTTATAGTTTGTAATAATTTTAAAGCTCTTTTTTGATTGCTCTTAATATAGTTCATCAATTTCAGCATTTGTACAATAAATTCATTATTCTATTTTGTCAATTGATTTTAGAGGTACTATAGTACATACATTTAATTTATTCTATTTCGAGTATTGATTTTATTGTTTATACAATGGATAAAGACTATATGATAAATATTTTCCCATTATTTTGAAATGATAGATTAAATATCACTAAAATGAAATGTTAATAATAGTAAAGAACTTTAGTAGTGAGGAAGTGAATAACTAATCAATTACATGGTTTTTAATCATGATCACGAAAAATAATTAAAGGAAAATGTTCATTTGATCTACAAATCACAAGATGATAGAATGAGAATCACAAGGCAAAAGGTCACATGATTCCAACATCTATAATTGTAAATGTCCAAATGGTGAGAAACCAAACCAAAATGTCATATAAGTCCCAGTTACTTATATTGGGCATGGTACATAAGAATCTACAATAAAAGGTCACTTAAAATCAAAATTCTAAGACGACGTTGTCAATATCCCATAATTGGGGTACTTTCCTATAATCCCAAGTGCACCTTTGGGTGCTAGAGTTCTTATTTGCCAATATTTCCTTCATTTGTGTAAATATTCTTTGTGCAAGTCCCCTTATGTTGGTATCACAAATGAGATTCTTTTTGAAGCTTCATGAAATCAAAAGGATTGATGTTAGAGAAAGCAACTATTGATATTAGAAAGGAGAGGTAGAGTATGGTTTAAGGTTTCAATGATGTGTGATTTCAACCTCCTTTATCATATTACCTATATGAAAGATAGTAGGTGTTGGTGTCCCGTGTTTTGATAGTTTGGCAAATCAAAATACAAGGCAACATCAGAACCAATCTTTAGAGTTCCAGGATCTAGTCCTCCTGTTCTCAGAGAGGGATCTCTCAATTATATGTTTCCAAAGGTTTATCTTGTGTGCTTTGAGTATGATTTTAGACTAGTTATTAAGTGCAGATGTTTGTTTGGTTGGGTTGAGTTGATACAGCAGAATATGAAACGTCTAAGAAAGATAGACAAAAAGAGGAAATATCTGGCTCATTGGGCAATGGAGTCAAAATAAGGTTATGACAGATTCTTCAAGGGATATGGGATATCAAAGGGCAAATCTAACTTGGCCACAGGATCCTTTTGTTTTTGGAATGAAGTGAACATTAATGATTTGGAAAGAGAAGTTTTAATTCTCAACAAAGGGAAATTGAAAACATAACTTAACAATAAAGAGATATTTGATATTCAGGGCTAACCATAAATTCTACAAACATTATTTAAGCAAATAATGACTTCAAGACAACTTTTAAAGTGAAATCTAAGATTCGGGGAACACCCTATTTCCTCAAAGATTTTAATTTAAAGGATTTAGAAAACATAAAAGATTCACTGATAATTGCATTCATAGAAGAGGGAACACCTAAATAACATCTATGCTTACAATTATAAAGACCTTCAAAACAACTGTTCAAGCAGTGGCAAAGGGAAAGATCGAAACCGACCTCTTTGATAATCTTAAGACAATGGTACTTCAAAGGGAGACTTCAATAACAACTTTCAAGTGATAGCAGACAAGCAGGGAGAACCATAAATCATGCTGAAACCAACTATTTGAGCTATTAAAGAAATAAATGAGCATGAAGACTAAAGAGAAGGTTTAAAGCCTCTAAAATACTTCAGCAAAAGAAAACATAAAACAGTGAAGGGTGAACAGGTCTAAGGTGCTTCCAGGTGTCATTTCTTAGCCTAAAACTTTTAGCCTACTGTAGTAAGAAATTATGAAACATAATGAAAACTGGAGAAAACATTAAACAATTAGAATACTTCACCAACAACCAAGCTCATGAATCCAATGATAGAGCCTTCTTAGGAACAGGTATGCAATAGCATCATCAAGACATCCGAGACTTCAATTTGTTTTCAACTTCCACAGACTTGTATATTTATTTCAGAGAGGTTCAATGTTACAACTTGTGATCACACAACAACCAACAATTTCTCATTTTCTATAGAAGTATTTATAGAAGAATGAGGAGGTGAGATATGATAAAAGATCTCTTAAGGCAATTAATACAGTTTCAAGACTTCTCGGCCCTTTGAGGGGTTCGATGGAGAAGTGAACAGGTGGACCACTGTATTAATGTTCACAATTTATGAATTTAAAACTCGATGGGAGTCTTATTTGACTTTGAGGCTCTGTGCGCTATGTGGAGTAACTCTGTAGATATTTTCTGCGTTGATTTCTTTGCAGAAGTAACTCCCTGGTTGTGCTAGAGGCAGATATTTCCTGAATTAATAACTTCGGCCCCTGTTTTGAATGGTTTGAGGCAACAGGTGGCTCTATGGTAGCCGAGAAGAATCAATTGGCCTCTTGATGTGGCGGTGGAGACCTTTTTATCTCATAAACCATTATGATTTTTCTTTAACTGTGTTTTAATTCAGGGGTTTAGGCCTTTGATGAATATTCTTAGCTATAATCCCTCAAATCTGTCTTTAATCTCCTTCTATGGCACTCTGTCTTCAAACTTATACTCTTTAACTGTTTTTGAATAAAACAGTGTCTTGTTGATGTGTAGGGGCAGCACAGGCCATTTACGTGTTATCAACGCTCATGAAACGCTGATAAATCATTGGATTCAAACCTGCGAATGGTTATGTTTAATAGCTTGAAGGTGCAGAAAACGTCTCTCCCGGCCTTTGGCCTTTCTTCATAACATAATGGAAACCCATAAAAATATCCGCAAAACAAAAAACGATTAAGAAATCCTGCGGAAATAGGTTTAAACTGCTTCAGATGGTGGGGGAGGAGCATAGTCGTTGGATAAAAATATCTAACGGTGGAGATTGGCGCAGAACAGGCAAAGGAGAGTGGGGAGAAGAAATAAGGTGGGGTGGTTTTGGACCGTCCGATCTGGACACGTGGACGGTCCAGATCTAATCGGAGGATCGCAATCGGAGGGGAGAAACAAAGGGCGCGATTGGAAAATGCCGATGCGATTGCGCGATCGGGGAGACTTGTGCGATTAAGCGATGACCGTTGGATTGGCGGGAAATGGACGGACGTGATTAAATCAGAGCCATCGCAATCGGGGAGCGCTGAAAATGGGATGCGATTGAAACTTATGATTAGAAACTTGCGATTGAGCGCTGGCCGTTGATCTGAGGACCAGATCAACGGCGGGGAATGAATCGGAGGGATCGCAATCGGAGGTGGCAGGTAGGTGCATGCGATTACGCAATCGGGGAAAGTTGCGATGCGATTTGAAACTCCGATGTGATTGAGCGATGGCCTTTCGATCGGCGGTGATCGACGGTGGATATGGAACAGGGGGAAACCCTTTCATACATACGAAAACCAAATTTTTTACAATAAAAACAAGTTAAAATGGGTCGGGCGGAAAATATATAAGTAAAGGGAAAAGGCACCCGATTGCGGGGCCGTGGGATATATGAACTGTAATATGCCCGGGAGTATATATAACAAGGGCCTAATCACAATCGGAACTGCGGGCCTGGTCATTCCGATCAACCCATTGAAATTTCCCTGATTGCGATTGCGCGATCGTTCTTTTCGATCAACCCATTAAAGTATTTCAACATGTGTTTTTAAGTTTTCAACTTAAAACATTCGGAAAGTGGGTTTTTGGATTTACAAAGGAAAATATGATCGGAGAGGGATTTTTTTCAATGGTTTAGCGCCCGATTGCGGGCCCACGGGTTAAATGAAATAACTATAAGATCTGCGGTTTATGATAAAAAGGGCTGATCGCAATCGGAGTTTTGAAATGGCTCAAAAAACGTGCACACTTGAATCTTTCCGATGCGATTAGCGCTAATGGGACTAGTGCCTGGTTCTGGGGAAAGGGCATGTGGGGGAAGTGGTTTAGGACTTAGCCCAAAGGGGCTTAAGTCCATAGTAATAAAACTTTGATTTTTATGAAAAATTTCAAGGATTTAAATGGATTTGGGGGTTTCGATAAGGTCTTTAAAGTAAGTTTCAAACCTTATAAAGTGGTCTTTACGAATGGAAGAAGGAAATTCATAAAAAAAAGGGGATTTTATGGAGAAAATGGAAGCAAGTGAAGGTTAATTTGGAGTGGGGAGGAAAGGGAAAATGATAGTTTTTCAGCAGTTTTTCCTCTTGGATTTTTAGCAGAAATTTTCAGAGGATGAAATGGGAACAAAAATCTAGGATCTGGACAGAGGCATGAGGCCTTTAAAAGTCTTCAAGAGCCAACATTTTTTTGTAATAAAAATTGTTCCTTGAAGGCTCAAAACAGATTTAGCCACCTTTGGGTATAACAAATTTTATAGGTGGCTAACAGTGGCTCCACTTGGGGATGGTGCCCTCTTGAAGGTATCAAGAATTTCAGACTTGCATCTTCTAGGAGGCTGATCAGTTGCCTCATCCATTGGGCTATCCTCCTGTGATTGAATGATCTTCTCTAAAAACATATTTGGCAGCCATGAAAACAATGGACCTTCATCAACAAGCTTGCTACCTACCCAATCCTATAGATCTAACATTTTTTCTTCTTAGAGTGCACTTGGATTGGCAAACTCTCTTACAACATTTTATTCTTTTGAAAGCATAAAAACTAATCTAGTTCTACTCCTTATTTCTCCCTGAACTCAGATTAAACAGTTGAGCTCAGATATTTCTCTACCTAATCTACTGTCTTGTTGGGATTAAGCTGTCCAACAGACTTTTATTCTCTAAATTCTATAACAGAAATTTAAAAACAGTTAAGTCAAGATTAAGTTGTTTGACTTGTTGTGATCTATGGCATAAAAAAAAGCTGCACATAGATTTATTATTTGCAGAAAATTACAATAAAAAATGGAAGGCTTAAGATCTGAAAGTTTCTCATTATGGCCTTTTTCCTTTACAGCTCTATTTTTAACTTTGTTTTGAGCTGTCTTTGCTTTCCTTCTGGCTCAGTTTTTAAGCTGATTAGAACCAAATCTTGATATTTCTTTGACTCATATTTTATCATAGACTTGAGTCATCTCCTTTTGACACTTTGGTTCAGATTTTGAACATGTTTGAACCTTTAATTTCTATCCTAATCTATCTACTGATAAGCCAAGATTAAACAGTTTTAGCAAATCAAATTCTCTATCCTATCAGCAGAAAAATTTAAAGCTAATTAGTCAAGATTAAACAGTTTGACCAACTAGAAGTGTGTTTTTGAGGAGTGGCATTTGATCTTGCACACTTTCAGATCTATTTCTCTTTTTTGGCATGGGGCTTTTCCTTTCTTGTTTTCATCTCTGCCCTCTTTTCTTTCTTTCTGTTGTTTTTGTATTTTTGAAGTTTTATAACTTTTGAATGCAATGGTTAGACTATGATATTTACAATGGGGAAACAAAAATGCTTTGAAACTTAAGACTCTTGGCAGAAGTAATGCTTGAGCATCCTGCCATTGACAGGACCTCCATATAGGTCTTCTCCATTCAATTCTTTCAAGAAAAATGTATTATGACCCCTCTCAGCATGAATAATATATGGCCCTTTCCACAAGTTCTCAAACTTGCCATGTTTCCCCTTCTCTTCCATCCTTGAATCCCACTTAAGAACAACACTTCCAACCTGGAAATTGTTTGCCTTAGTCCTCTTATCAAATTGCTTCTTCATATTTTCTTGGATTAACTGTGTTCTCTCATAAACTTCTTCTCTAGTCTGCTGCAAATGGATTGTTTGGTTGATCCTCCTCTACATATCATTTTCTTCAACCTGTACTTCTTGAAGGAGCTTCATGACTGGAACTCCTAATGAGGTAGGAAAAATTGCATCCATGCCATAGACTAACTGATAGGGAGACATATTTATTGATTTCTTTGTAGTTAATCTATCAGCCCACAAGGCATGAACCAGCTTACTGTGCCAGGATTTTTGATTTTCTTCCAACAGCTTTTTAATGATATTAATGAGACTCTTGTTGGAGGATTCAGCTAATCCATTCCCTTGGGGATAGTAAGTAGTGGAATGGCCCAAGTTTATATGGTATTTGTGACAAAAATCAACCATCTTCTTAGATTTGAAAGCAGCAGCATTGTCTGTTATGATTTTTCTGGGACAACCAAATCTGGATAGGATATGGGTTTCAAGAAACTTGATAATGACAGAGTCATTAGCATTCCTGGTAGGTATAGCTTCTATCCATTTGGTGAAGAAGTCAGTGGAAGTGAGGATCCACTTATGTTGAGCTGAGGAGGATGGATGGATTTCCCCAATGAAGTCCAGCCCCCATTGTTGGAAAGGTACCTCAACTCTAATAGGATGTAAGGGTAAGGGAAGGAGTTTTCTCTTGCCATCAAAGATTTGACACTTATGGCAAGACATGACCAGCTTCTGAGTGTCTGGGAAAAGGGTAGGCCAATAGTAACCTGATCTGAGAATTTTGTTTGTTGTGGCCTTCCAGTAGAGGTGTCCTCCACATTCACCATCATGTAGTTCGTGCATGATCTTCCCTGCATCATCTTCAAGTAAACATTTAAGCAAAATTCCAATAGCGTTTTTCCAATATAACACCCCGTCCAAAATGCAAAAACTCAAAGCTTTCTGTTTCAAAAATCTAGCTTTAGTTTTAGACAAAGAAGGAGGAGTATTCAAATATAAAAGCACATAAACAATGTCAGCATACCAAGGGGAGTTTAGGAAAGTTTCCTCAATAAAAGGAGCATCAGATTCTTCCATTTCTTCCAACACATCCACCATATTTATGTCTAATGCTTGGAAGTTTGACTCAGCCATAAGTTTTGCTAATCCTTGCCCCTTAACCAGTTTGGTGGGCCTAATTTCCAAGTCATATTCAAGAATAGTTGCAATCCATTTTCCCCTTTTACCATCAGGGTCTTGACTTAGAATATCCTTGACAACAGTATGTGGAACAAAAGCAATTATGTGAGAGTGTAAGATGTAGACCCTAAAGTCTTTTAAAGCTTTCACTAATGCTAAAGCTTGCTTCTCCATAATGTTGTAATTGAGAGGAGCGTCTCTTAAGGCCCTACTAAAGAAAGATATTGGTTGTTCTTGTCCCAAATCATTTTTCTGAAGCAAAACTGCAGCTATGGTATGTTCAGACGCAAAAGAAAAAATGTAAAAGTCTTTGGTAAAATCAGGACTAATCAAGACTGGCGTTTGGGTAAGAGCTTGTTTGACCAGTTCGAATGATTGTTTAGCTGGTAAAGTCCATTTTACACCCACGTTTTTCTTCAGCATGTTTGTAATGTTTTTCAATAGCTCAGCAAGGTTGGGAATAAACCTTCTCAAAAAATTTATCTTTCCAACGAAAGATTGCAATTCCTTGAGGCTCCTAGGATGGCTAATTTGCAATATGCCATCTATCCTTGTAGGGTCTATTTTGATTCCCTCTTCTGAAATTATATGGCCAAGAAGCTTCCCTTCTTGGAGGCCAAAGAGGGTCTTCTTGGGATTCAGTGATAAGCCAAATTTTCTACATTTCTCAAAAACCTTTCTTAGGTGAATCAAGTGCTCTTCATCAGTTTTTGAGAAAACAGTTATGTCGTCAAGGTAAATAATTATAAAATAGCCAATATCTTCAGAGAAGGCTATGTCCATGGCCCTTTGGAAGGTGGCCCCTGCGTTCATTAATCCGAAAGGCCATTTGACATACATAAAGGTGCCCCAAGGTGTGGTAAAAGCAGTTTTGATTTGATCACTTGGGAACACTAACACCTGATTGTAACCTGAGAACCCATCTAATAGGGATATTCTTCTTGACCCAACTACCCTTTGAAGTATGTGGTCCATCTTGGGTAAGGGGTAGTTTTCTTTTAAAGAGGCTCTGTTTAAATTTCTGAAGTCAATACAGAGCCTGATTTCCCCAGTTTTCTTTCTAGCAGAAACTAAGTTTGATACCCATTCCGAAAATCTAATGGGTACTATGATCCCAAAATTATACATTTTCTCAATTTCTGCCTTAACCAAAGGTAGTAAAAGAGGATTTATTCTCCGTAGTTTTTTCTTGAAAGGCTTTCGATTTTCCTTCAAGGGGATTTTATGCTGGATGATGCTGGTATCATATGATTTCAAGTCTTTGTATTCCCAAGCAAACACATCTTTAAATTCTTTAAAAAGCTCTATGTACTGCAATTTTATGTGGGCTGGGAGGGTGCTAGATAACTTTATCATCCTGGGTTCTGTTATACTGCCTATGTTATGTTCTTCTACATTTGTTTCCACAGGCTCCATTCTTGGTTCTTTAGCTACATCGTTGAGATCGAACAGGTGTTCTAAAGGTGTGAGACCTCTCGGAATTTTATTGTTTTTGCACTGTACGACTTCCAAGTCTTCTTGGTCCTCATTGCTCACTATCTCCGCTTCAAAAGGATTTTCACAATGATTTATACTAGCAGGATATGTCATTTCAGCCTCGGGGATTTGTTCAATATACAAACAGTTTTCTTTATGGCTAGTTTTTGGGGTTGGTATGCTGAAATCATTTTCTGATTTCAAAAAATCATCTATGTGTTTGTTAGATTCAAACACCTGCCAGTGATCTTCATTATCAGGCACAGCAGGTCTGTGTCTTACCTCTATACTGAGTTGTTCATTTATCTCAGGTACTTGGAAATTACTGGCGGTGAAGGCAAGTTCATTTGCTAGATGATTCAGTGCTCTAGGGATGAAAATGAGTTCATATTTTTCGAAAGTTTTTAATAGGTCAAGGGCAGCATTTCGATATTCCCTAAGCCTTGGATTCTTGGCTGAGCATTCTCCTTTGATTTGTTTGATGATAAGTTCAGAATCCCCTAAAACAGATACCTTTCGGGCTTCTAATTTTTTAAGCAGTTGTAAGCCTAGGAGAAGTGCTTCATACTCAGCAATATTGTTAGTGCAAGGGAAGTCTAACTTGTACGAGAAACTCTGATTTGTGTTTTGAATCCAGACACCTGCCCCTGCACTGGTTTTATTACAGGATCCATCGAAATTTATTATCCAAAGTATATGTGACTCATTTTCATCTTCTTGCTGCTGTTGATTGTCAATGTTTTGAAGTTGATTCGAGGTAAGACTGGATTGTTCTGGTGAACTAATTGGGTCCGTGTTTTTCTTATCTTGTTGGGTAATTTCATCTTCGTTATACAAGATAAAGGAATCTAAACTTGATTGAATAGAATAGATTGGAGTGTTGTTTGGTTTGTCCATGTTACTCACCATATACTTCATATGGGATTCCATGTATAGACTCTGTTTTGGTTAAAAACAGGGATGGTGGCGTAAGACATGTCCATTTGAAGGCTTCCCTGAAGTTTGACTCCCCATGATCTTGATAAGAGCATGCCATACTTAGGGGGAATGTCAGCTACAACGATATCCATCACTAGATTCTTGGCAGGGATCTGAGCTAAGTTACACATAAATCTTTGATTAAACCCAAAAATTTGACTCTACTTGAGTCAAAGGAATACAAATCTTTGTATGGTTTAGTAATTTCCAAGCCTAAGCTTTCCATTACTACCTTGGGCATTAGATTGTGTGAAGCTCCAGAATCTAACATGGCATTGTGTAAAATTTTATCGTGTATGTTCAAACTGACATAGAAGGGAGGGGCTGGTCCTTCTTGATATTTTCCTTCAACCTCTGGGCCAAACAACAGCTCGGGTTTGTCATCTGTCAAGTTTAAGGTGTCAGTATCACTTCCTAAGTTCAAAGCTTTTAAAACTTGATTTTTGTACACATCTTGAGTTACTAGTTCAGCTAGGGGGATGGTAATTTTTATCTTGGCAATCTCCCCCTCAAGGCTGAAAGGAACAATTGACTTGTTTATATTTACATCTGTTTTTTCAATTGAATTCTTTTCAACAGTTTTGAGCTGTTGAACCTTGTTTGAACTAGTGATAGGAACAGTTTTATCAGGACCACTAGCTGAAGTGCTAGGGGTACTCTTTTCAACATTTGGCTGAATTCCCTTGTCTTTGTTTAAATCTGGTTTTCTGGCCGAAATGTTGGTTTTTCCTGCTGTCTTTTTGGATTGGTTTTCTATGTTCTTCTTGACAGCAGTGCTAGAATTCTCATCTTTTGAATTTTCTATACTCCCCTTACTCCTAAGATCGTACTGCTTGTGTACTTCCATGATTGCATTTTCGAAACCCAACCTATAGTCATCAGAATCTTCATAGGTGTTTGTATTCTGATCATTAGAGAAGAAACCTTGTTCTTCCTCAGTGAGGAAAACATCGTCCCCACTGTCTGATCCAATCAAGTTTACATGTGATTCTTCCAACCTTTCCAACTCCCTATCTTCCTCATATTGATCTACATAGTTATGTTGAAAAGGAGGTCTAATTTGTTGGTCACTTTCTTTTTGCTTATCTTGATTGTTATCTTTTCTATAATTCTGATTTCTATTTCTGTTTTGATTGTTTTGAAGTGCAGTCTCGTTTCGATTTGCTTGTGCTTTCTTAATTATGCTCATCTCTTTCATCATCTCTTCCATCATTCTCTCCATTTTTGAGCTTGAAGCAGAGGGAGGGGATTCCTCTCTGAAAGATACTCTCTTTTAAGTCTTCATTCTCGCTCTCTTTTCTATTAAGTTGACTTCCACAGAAAGAGCACCCCTTTGCATGTCTTCAGGAGTTGTAAAATCTCTTTCTCTTAGTGAATAAGTCATGTCAGAGTCAAATCCTTCAGGAAATTTATTCAAGGCTGAGCCTTGTGGAGGTTTTAGTTCTGGGGAAAGTGCATTATATACACTGTTAAATCTAGTACAATATGCTTGTACACTTTCCCCAGGGTTCCTACGAAGGTTATTGTAATCAGCAAGGACTTGGAGAGGATTTTTCTTTACTTCCCATTTGTT
Source organism: Pinus albicaulis (assembly GCA_034641835.2). Lineage (NCBI taxonomy): Eukaryota > Viridiplantae > Streptophyta > Pinopsida > Pinales > Pinaceae > Pinus > Pinus albicaulis. Next base: position 1,399,071,862 of record CM076581.1, on the reverse strand, counting down.
TAGGAACGTTTGATGAAAGCCTTGGAGGTCATTAATACTATGGGGGGCTAAACCTTTAAACCATTTTCTTACTTCTCCCCCTAAGCTCTGAGAAAACAGTCTAAGTTTGATAGAATCATCATCAATTTCATTTCGATCAAAATAGTCATTCATCTTATCCACATGTTGTGATGCAGTTGTAGCATTATTAGCATCATATAATGGAATTTTGGACTGATAGTCCTGTGGAATATTGGCTAGTGGTAAAGCAAGGGCTAAGGGAGTATACCATGCTGCCATGATATGTGGTGGGGGTGGATTAACAAGTGGTGGATTTATAAGAGGAGGATTGGGCTGGAGTGGAGTGGTTTGAACAGTGGCTGAAGGGTGTATAGAAGTGGATGGAACAGCAGCAAATTGCTGAGCTGATCTTGGATGAGAGACACCTAAGTTAAGAAGAAAATGAAAATCGGGAGGTGTTGATTCTATACCAGGATATTCACTTGTCCCGGGGGATGAAAGTGAAGACTCAGAATCTATCTGAATTATATCATCAAATGACCTAGTTCTAAATGGGTTTACTAAGTCAAATTGTGATTGTTGTGGAGCTGAAAGATTTTCAGGAACTGAATTAGCTCTCAAGGGTGATCTGAAAACAGTTGAAAATTTAACCTTAGGAGACTTCCAAAGGATACTTTCTGGGTCATCAACTATCTCAGGTGGATCAGGGTCAGGATGGGCTCTAGTATGAATCTTTCTAGAAGCCACTATGATGTAATTTCAGACCCGAATAACAAGAAAATCTCAACCAATTATGACAATTTTGGAGAGGTTAACTGATCTGTTTACACAAATTTCGATCCTACAGTCTTCTAACTGAGTTTGAATAATATTATAATGATAAGGGTTCTTCCCAGTGGAGTCTTAAGGTCTGTTCAGGATTGTGGAGTCGCCAAGTGGAAGTTTTTAGCTCCTGGGGAGGTATAAAGGTTTTATGGTCCACTACCCATGTTTATGAAGCCAAACTTGAAATATTTTTGGGTTTTTCTGAGTTTATTTTGGTTTTATAGGTTATGAGATTGTTCTAAGTCTGATTTTGCACTTAGCTAAGGTGTTCAAACAAACCGAGTTGCTCTTATGGCTTGGTAACTGATTCCTTCAAGGTTTGGTAAGGCTTTACAAGAATCCTAAGGGTTCCTTAGTTTGTCACCGATTCAATTAAGTCCTATCATGATTGCCATTAGTTAGGCAGTGCTTGAAGAAAGTTACTTATGTTATACTGGACCTAAAGTTTAAAGAAAAGGTTTTTGAAACCTCTAATTCTCAGCAGGTCCCACCGTGATCGCCATTATGTTGGTGGCGATGAGGTGGCTAATAATCACTGGATATTCTTGAAAATAAGGGATTTCTGAAGTCCTAAGAGGTACTTAGATTGTTACTGACTCAGGTGTCCCACCGTGATCGCCATTATGTTGGTGTCCCGTGTTTTGAAAGTTTGGAAAATCAAAAGACAAGGCAACATCAGAACCAATCTTTAGAGCTCCAGGATCTAGTCCTCCTGTTCTCAGAGAGGGATCTCTCAATTATATGTTTTCAAAGGTTTATCTTGTGTGCTTTGAGTATGATTTTAGACTAGTTATTAAGTGCAGATGTTTGTTTGGTTGGGTTGAGTTGATACAGCAGAACATTAAACGTCTAAGAAAGATAGACAGAAAGAGGAAATATCTGGCTCATTGGGCAATGGAGTCAAAATAAGGTTATGACAGATTCTTCAAGGGATATGGGATATCAAAGGGCAAATCTAACTTGGCCACGGGATCCTTTTGCTTTTGGAATGAAGTGAACATTAATGATTTGGAAAGAGAAGTTTTAATTCTCAACAAAGGGAAATTGAAAACATAACTTAACAATAAAGAGATATTTGATATTCAGGGCTAACCATAAATTCTACAAACATTCTTTAAGCAAATAATGACTTCAAGACAACTTTTAAAGTGAAATCTAAGATTCGGGGAACACCCTATTTCCTCAAAGATTTTAATTTAAAGGATTTAGAAAACATAAAAGATTCACTGATAATTGCATTCATAGAAGAGGGAACACCTAAATAACATCTATGCTTACAATTATAAAGACCTTCAAAACAACTGTTCAAGCAGTGGCAAAGGGCAAGATCGAAACCGACCTCTTTGATAATCTTAAGACAATGGTACTTCAAAGGGAGACTTCAATAACAACTTTCAAGTGATAGCAGACAAGCAGGGAGAACCATAAATCATGCTGAAACCAACTATTTGAGCTATTAAAGAAATAAACGAGCATGAAGACTAAAGAGAAGGTTTAAAGCCCCTAAAATACTTCAGCAGAAGAAAACATAAAACAGTGAAGGGTGAACAGGTCTAAGGTGTTTCCAGGAGTCATTTCTTAGCCTAAAACTTTCAGCCTACTGTAGTAAGAAATTATGAAACATAATGAAAACTGGAGAAAACATTAAACAGTTAGAATACTTCACCAACAACCAAGCTCAGGAATCCAATGATAGAGCCTTCTCAGGAACAGGTATGCAACAGCATCATCAAGACATCCGAGACTTCAATTTGTTTTCAACTTCCACAGACTTGTATATTTATTTCAAAGAGTTTCAATGTTACAACTTGTGATCACACAACAACCAACAACTTCTCATTTTCCATAGAAGTATTTATAGAAGAATGAGGAGGTGGGATCCGATAAAAGATCTTTTAAGGTAATTAATACAGTTTCAAGACTTCTCGGCCCTTTGAGGGGCTTGATGGAGAAACGAACAGGTGGACCATTGTATTAATGTTTATAATTTATGAATTTAAAACTTGATGGGAGTCTTATTTGACTTTGAGGCTTTGTGCGCTGTGTGGAGTAACTCTGTAGATATTTCTGCGTTGATTTCTTTGCAGAAGTAACTCCCTGGCTGTGCTGGAGGCAGATATTTCCTGAATCAAGAACTTCGGCCCTTGTTTTGAATGGTTTGAGGCAACAGGTGGCTCTATGGTAGCTGAGAGGAATCAATTGGCCTCTTGATGTGGCGGTGGAGACCTTTTTATCTCATAAACCATTATGATTTTTCTTTAACTGTGTTTTAATTCAGGGGTTTAGGCCTTTGATGAATATTCTTAACTATAATCCCTCAGACCTGTCTTTAATCTCCTTCTATGGTGCTTTGTCTTCAAACTTATACTCTTTAACTGTTTTTGAATAAAACAGTGTCTTGTTGATGTGCAGGGGCGGCACAGGCCTTTTACGAGTTATCAACGCTCATGAAACGCTGAAAAATTATTGGATTCAAACCTGCGAATGGTTCTGTTTATTAGCTCGAAGGTGCAGAAAACGTCTCTCCTGGCCTTCGGCCTTTCTTCATAACATAATGGAAAACCATAGAAATACCTGCAAAACACAAAACAATTAGGAAATCCTACGGAAATGGTTTAAACTGCTTCAGATGGCGGGGGAGGAGCGTAGCCATTGGATAAAAATATCTAACGGTGGAGATCGGCGCAAAACAGGCAAAGGAGAGTGGGAAGAAGAAATAAGGCATGGTGGTTTTGGACCGTCCGATCTGGACACATGGACGGTCCAGATCTAATCGGAGGATTGCAATCGGAGGGGAGGAACAAAGGGCGCGATTGGAAAATGCCGATGCGATTATGCGATCGGGGAGACTTGTGCGACCAAGCGATGATCGTTGGATTAGCGGGAAATGGACAGACGGGATTAAATCGGAGCAATCGCAATCGGGGAGCGTGGAAGAGAGGATGCGATTGAAACTTGCGATAAGAAACTTGTGATTGAGCGCTGGCCGTTGATCTGAGGATCAGATCAGCGGCGGGGAATGAATCGGAGGGATCGCAATCGGAGGTGGCAGGCAGATGCATGCGATTATGCAATCGGAGAAAGTCGCGATGCAATTTGAAACTCTGATGCCATTGAGCGATGGCCTTTCGATCGGCGGTGATCAACGGTGGAGATGGAACAAGGGGAAACCCCTTTCATACATACGAAAACCAAAGTTTTTACAATAAAAACAAGTTAAAATGGGTTGGGCGAAAAATATATAAGTAAAGGGAAAAGGCGTCCGATTGTGGGGCCGTGGGATATATGAACTACAATATGCCCGGGAGTATATATAACAAGGGCCTAATCACAATCGGAACTGCGGGCCTGGTCTTTCCGATCAACCCATTTAAATTTCCCCGATTGCAATTGCGCGATCGGTCTTTTCGATCAACCCATTAAAGTATTTCAACATGTGTTTTTAAGTTTTTAACTTAAAACATTCGGAAAGTGGGTTTTTGGATTTACAAAGGAAAATATTGATAGGAGAGGGATTTTTTCAATGGTTTAGCGCCCGATTGCGGGCCCACGGGTTAAATGAAATAACGATATGATCTGCGGTTTTATGAAAAAGGGGCTGATCGCAATCGAAGTTTTGAAATGGCTCACAAACATGCACACTTGAATCTTTCCGATGCGATTAGCGCTTCATGGGTTTGGCGCTTGGCTCCGGGGAAAGGGCATGTGGGGGGAAGTGGTTTTAGGACTTAGCCCAAAGGGGCTTAAGTCCATAGTAATAAAACTTGTTTTTTTTATGAAAATTCTCACGGATTAAAATGGATTTGGGGGTTTCGGTAAGGTTTTTAAAGTAGGCTTCAAACCTTATAAAGTGGTCTTTATGAATGGAAGAAGGAAATTCATAAAAACAAAGGGGATTTTTATGGAGAAAAGGGAAGCAAGTGAAGGTTAATTTTGGAGTGGGGAGGAAAGGGAAAATGATAGTTTTTCAGCAGTTTTTCTCTTGGATTTTTAGCAGAAATTTTCAGAGTATGAAATGGGAACAGTAATGTAGGATCTGGACAAAGGCATGAGGCCTTTAAGAGTATTCAAGAGCCAACAGTTTTTTGTAATGAAAATTGTTCCTTGAAGGCTCAAAACAGATTTAGCCACCTTTGGGTATAACAAATTTTATAGGTGGCTAACAGTAGGTACAACTATACATAAACTTAAGAAGATAGATTGAGAAGATCATTGTGTAATCTATTTGTTATTTATTATAAGCATCCTATTACTTTTTAGCATTTACCACTTTCATTTTTACTTTATTGTTATTCACCTTATTCATCATGTAACTTTTGAAGTGGCCCTTTTGATAGTACAAATTATAGATGATATTTATTAAATTCAAAAAGTCAAATTTATTTAAAACACAAAACATACATATAATTATCTAAAATTCAAAACTTTAAAAACTAGGTATAAAATATCAAGATCCCCAAAAGTACAAATCTTTTGTTAAATTTTATATTTCATAAGAAATTCATCTTCAAAAAAATTGATATCTTCACAATTTTTAATTTTTAATTAAATAAATCTAAAATCATTTAAATAAATTAAAAATTAAAAATTAAAAAAATTAATGAAATAAAGAATTTTCAAACTTCATTTTCAAAAAATCCAATTAATGATTTTTTAAAATGATATATAAATTTTGAAAATAACCTATTACAGGCTCCATTTAAATCTAAAATCAGATAAATAAATTAAAAATTATATATTAAAAAAATTAATGAGATTAAGAATTTTCAAACTTCATTTTCAAAAAAATCCAATTAATAATTTTTAAAAATGATATATAAATTTTGAAAATAACATATTACTGGCTCCATTTAAAAAATATAAAGACGAGGACGGTAATGCGTAGTGTTAATTAAAACTAAGTTATTAGTGCAAAACAAACATATCCATATCATTTTGCATTCAACGAGAGTTCAAGTTAAAATCGCATTGAAATACATGATAAAAAAACTAATCGAAGATGCCACATAACATAGGGGATAGGGGATGCAAACTGTTTAACAATGCTCCCTTGAATGTTGTGCAACTGAAACAAAATCTGTTTAAGTACTTTGACAAACTGACAAACTGTCTAACAATTCTCCCTTGAATCTATGCAACGTATAGAAAACTATCATGTTGTATTGTCGTTGCTACTATTTTTCCAACGGAAAGCTTATAATATGTTGTTTCAAAACAGAATCAAGCAATTCCTAACAACTTCTTCACGTCTTTCTGCAAACACGAAATGGCAAATATTAAAATATTAGTAACTATGTTTGCAATGGGGAATTTTTGTAACTAATCCTTTAAGGCATGCATCCCATTAAATCAAAACACCCCCTTTCATTGTCAAGTTTAGTTTGTATATGAAAAAAAAGGCTAAGTGGACAGCTAGAATCTCTGCAGAGAAGGTATATGGAACTAAGAAAACGGGTTTGTCCAGACACCTCAATGCTCAATGGAGACGTAGTTGGAGCATATCGTTCAACAACATTTCCATCTTTGTCCACTACAAACTTAGTGAAGTTCCACTTTATGTCCTCTTCAAAAATCCCACCTTTGCTGGACTTCAAGAACTTGTACACAGGAGCTGCAGTACTCCCATTAACTTCCACCTACATTACAGAGCTGCCAATTTAGCACCCAAGATCTCAAGAACCAACCAGATGGATTAGTTACTTTTAATTGTATCCACCTCTTGCATGAGAACAAGTAATCTGAGAAGGTGTAAAAAACAGAAATAAGATGCAGACCTTGTCAAATATGGGAAATTCTGCTTTAAAACGAGTGCAGGCCACTTCTGCAATCTGTGCATTATCACCTGGTTCCTGCCCACCAAACTGATTACATGGGAAAGCCAGTATTTCTAATCCTGAAAAAAAAAATATTGTGGGCATAACAGTGATCAGTAATAGACTAATATATTGTCAAGATAGGAACTGGAACAGAACCAAAAGTTGGTTTAAAGTAATGCAAAATTTTCAACAGACTCAAATAAAAGAATTGACCTAAGGATCCTAACCTCATACCATTGAAACAGCATTTTCACCTCTATGGTCTAAGATACATACAATTGTGAAGAGATCAACAAGTGCATATATAATAGGATAGTAAGGAAATTTAAAAATCATTGAATCAAGTTAACCATGTTTGTTTGAACAGTACCTTGATCCTTGTACTTTGCATACACTTCATTCAGCTCAGTATAGTTAGAGGTAGTCAACCCACTGCAAGACGAGAACAGAGTGGCCCCAATTAGTCAAGTTTATAAACGGGATAACTTCAGTAACAAAACAAATGGCTCTGCATAATCCATCAATATTTTGTTTCTCACTTATTGTTTTAGAACTAAATCTTATAAAGGACCTGATTTGAAAAATTACAGAGACACAACTCTAGAAGTTCTTTCCTCTTTCTTTCTAATAACATAAATTAAATCCATTATAAAATCATTGATCCCAGACTGAAGCAAAATGTAAAATGCATTACGAAATCATTAATCCTAAACTGAAGCTAAAGGTGGAATTACCATTGAGAGGCAACATTGACAATGAGTAAAACCTTGTCTTTGTAGATGCCCAGATCCACATCATTACCCCTAATGTCCTGCATACAATTTAACAGTGTCCATTCAGAATCTCATATGCAAATGGGTGTAGAGAATAATAATATCCGAGAAAGCAAGTCAAAGAATCAAACTAAAATTAAACTACAAGTTACCTTGACTGTTAGGTCATGGACCGAGGAATATTGTTCTGATGAGGTCCCAGTCATGGCTGTGGAATTAGCAGATAACGCAACAGGAAAAATATAGAAATCTTTATTGAGTATTCTTGGTTTGATCCAAAGAGAAGGGCGTGAGAATGATCTGGTATTAGCAGAAAGTGAAGGGCATATGGATCAGTGGAGGGTATAAGAGGTTTATATATGAGTGCTCTGAATCTGGGTAACGCAGAAAATGCACGTGGAAGACTGGAGGAAAGGCCAGGGGAGCACGGGGATGCATATGAGTCATAGGCAGTAAAGAAATTGGGGATTTTGTGTGTGAACAGGGATACAGATATTAAACCACTAGTGGGTCCATATTTGAGCCTCCCAAAAGAAGTGCTGGGCATAAAACGAAGGCAGGAAACCAAATTTGCTATCATAGAGTTCAGATATCTCTTGTTGTGGTGTAGTTGTAGTTTTGTGGGAATTTATTATCATCTTTGCAATTGGAAAATGATGTTTCGTGTCAGAAAACGTGTGCGCGCAAGAAAAGAGTTTTAGAAAAGTTCCATGATATCCCAATATGCGTGAAAGAGTAACTTGAATGGATTAATATTGTAGGTGCACATGTTTCAATATTGAGATGGTTAGTATGTCCATGATGTTCTAGAGCACTTGAAATGGCTAATGTATTAATGTTGAAATGAAAAAGAGTTAAAACTCTAACAAATGAGTATAGATGTGTTTTTATTTATCTATCTATGATATATGTAACTTGTGAATAGGTTATTATGATATATGTAATTTGTGAATAGATTATTAGTAGTTATAGGTTTAGTAATAAAATTACAAAATATCACATTTTTAATGTGTAATATTTTATTTAAATATCAACATGTGGTCTTAATGTTTAATATGTAGTTCGACAAGGAAGGAGAGATTGCTAAAATGGAGGTTATGAGGCAACTTGTCACTTATCACGCTTGTTTCTTATTTTGTTTCCTTGTTCCCACCTTTCATCGAGAGGAAATACTAGGTCCACTGATGATCCGGATTTATGCAGGAACGCAATAGAATACAGAAATAACCATAAACATAGAGATGCAGCGGAAATAATGTGTCATTTCATTAATATCAAATAACAGAAATATGCTTACAGACATAATGGAAATACAATAGCTAGGGTGCTGGTAGCGAATCTCTGAGAAGAGATGTGGTGGCTACAGACTTCTGAACTGTGTTACAATGAGGCTCGAGGGCCTATTTATTGTTGAGAAACAACGTAGAATTCGAAACATCCAAAAAACCTAACCGTAGGAGACGAGGCGCCAAAACTGTGGGCGCCCGTTTGGCTAAATTGGTGGTTCAACTTCCCGGGGGCGTAACTTTGGCATCCAATCTCCGTTTGACGCGCTCAATAGCTCGTTAGAAAGATCTATCCGAGGACTACAACTTTCGGCACGAATATATTTGATGGAGGCGTGATGCCCAAAAAACATCGTTTAGGGCCTCAAAACGGCCCCGAAAGTTCAGGGCTCGAAAAACTGCTAAAAATAGTAAGTTTTGTTGCAACTTAAAAACTGAAAGAACTGATGATGGGGGTTCAAATGGAATAGGTGGGTGGCCACCAATATCCACCTGGATCATTAAGCCCCCAAAATGGCTCCGAGAGTGGAGGACCCAAATACCTGCTAAAAATAGTAAGTTGTGTTGAATGTGAAAAGCTGCAAGAATTGATAGTGTTGGTCTAGATGGAATAGGTGGGTGGCCACCGATATCCACCTGGATCAACTGACTCGTCCTCCCACGTAGAGCTTATCTCCCAGCATTGGTGCATTCAAAAAAAATTAATTGAGGTTGATAGGGGCTCTAGAGAAGTGTTGTCGAGAGGCGAACCTGAGAAATTGCAAAACATTGGCAAGTGATGGAGGGAAATCATCATTGTAGAGGTGTTTTCAGGTTTTAGTAGTTGGTGCAAGGGTCCTTCCCTGCTTCCTCTTTAAGACCTCAACTCTTCCAGCAACAAATAAACTTAAATATACAATTTCTTTAATTGGGTATGCAATTAGTTCATTATATTGTGTGGTGGTGATTTTATCGAGTTTGTTATCATTTCTTATCTTCATTCGACCACTCTTTGGTGGGGTGGCATTTTCTTTGGAGTGTTGGCAATGTTCAACCCTTCTCTTGATCAACAACTCCCTATGATATGTGTTGCATGTTTGTTATCTCTTCAATTGACCCTTTGTTTTCCACCCAACTTTGTGCCTACTCCATACCTAGTTAGTCCCTCTCTAGCTTTGTCAATATTTTACCATTGTGTTCCCTAAAGTAGAACTATGTTACTCTTTCTTTGCACTACTTACTTGTTGTTTCATTGGATTTTTCACCCATGCCTCATCAAAATTCCAATATTTGACGAGGCTCTTCCAAGATGGTTGAGAGTAGTGCCAAGGGCCACCTACATGGCCACTACATTGCCTAGAGATTCCACATCCAAGCCCCTGAACATATCTAGCAAGAAATCCACCATGTAGTAGCGAAAGTTATGTCCAATTGAGATGAATTCTCTGATGTTGAAGTCTTGGACTCACTAGTTGAGTGGGAACCCGACCCACGCCACACTCACGGATGGTAGAATCAACAATTCAATATGATTAAGCTTTATTGGCATGTCAAGTTTCTCTTAGGAAATTTTTTTTCTATAGATAAATGAAGCCAAGAGAGAAATCTTTCTACAACTCAATGACATAGAGGCATAGCATAGGGGCATGTCCCTTGAGCACCGAGATTTAGCTCTTTAGTTGGCCTGAACTGAAGCCATATCATCTTGTGGCAAGGGCCCAAGTTCGTCAGGCACATCAATGGCTCCCATCAATGTTTCCACCTCCACTTAAGCTCCTCCATGGGTTGCAGTTTTGTTAGTAGACTCTCCCTCTAAGATGGCACTATGGTTTTTGCTTCTACCATCTCTATGCAACTATATGTTTATTTTTCTTGGTCTAGTCAAATGCATTACTTGAGAAAAACTAATGCTAGAAACATGTTTAGTAAATGGCTTACCCATTGCTAGTTATATGACACTTTCTGGACCACAATACTACTCTTCCATTGTTCAGTTTCCCCGGTGATAGGCCATGGGGGAAGAAGTCGCAACTATGGATGCACACAATATATCTTTTTAATTATCAATACACATCGTACACACATGATTATTGTTGAATGTAGATAGACATCAAAACACTTGAAAAACATAAAAATTAAAGTGACCATGTAAATTAAATGGCTAATAAATTCTCATAGGAGTCCATCCACAATAAAAATCAAAACACACTTAATAATACTTCTCACATTGCCAAAAATAATAATAATAATAATAATAACAATGAAAATTAACTAAATTATAACTCCCACTTTCCTTAACCTATGTATAGTCTTCTTGGGAATGCAGTGGCTTATCATTACCACATTTTATTTTATTTTTATTGTTAGTTTTATTTAATTTGACAGGATCAAAATGTTTTATTTATAATTATCATTCTTAATTAGTTTATTTTTATTTTTATTTTACTTTGACCAAGTCAAAATGTTTAGAGGACATTACAAGATCTCTACATATTAGGCTAGAAAATAGGCAATACATTTTAACCTTTTATTACTTAATTGAGCCCATGTGTAAATGTTTACAAACATTTATACCACTACATCTTCCCCAACTTTTTCGAGTTGTAAAATATTTTGATTTTGAAATAAGTTATGGTTTTTGGGTAAGTGGTATTGTTTTGACCCATAGTATTGTAACAAAGCCTATTTACAAGTTAAAAATATTCATGGTAAAATGAGGGTGAATATCCATAGTCAATAATCTTGTTATATTGGAAGTTTATTGTAAGTATTAAGTTTTAATTTAAAAATGTTATAAAATTAAATTAAAATAAAATATTTATAAAAAGATTTTATTTTGAAATGAATTTTGGTTTTGGGCATGTGGTATTGATGAGCCATGGTATTGACCTATGTCATTGTAACAAAGTCTATTTAAAAGTTAATAATAAATTTTTATGTGTGTATTCATAAAGTTTAAAAATGTTACAAAATCATTATTTTAATTTATATAGTAAGATGAATGTTAATTCATAACATGTGATATGTCTATTATGATTTTCTTTTATAAAACAAAATATCTACCCTATGTAGAGTTGGCAAAATTACTATTTTTAGGTTTTAGACAAAATGACCCTTTTCTTGGGCATTTTTTCCAATTGATTTTGCTAAAATCAAGTAGAGAATTTTAAGAATCATAAGGCTATTTAATTTGCAAAGTTCAAGTGTCCCAAAGGTTTTACTGGTTGTTGAATCCATTTATGCATTCAAAAATGCAATTTAAACAACAACATGTCACAATCTTGCCCCAAATTATATTGTGAGATTAGACTACACCCTCATAAAATATATCTCAAATAGAATTGTTTTGTCTTTTTCTTTATTTTTTAAACTTAGTAAACTGTGCAAATTATTTAAATCTTTCTCTAATTTACATGTTTATATATGGGGCAATGTATCATACTATCTATATCATCTTCAATTCTCTTTGTTTACATATATATTTTCTCTTAGAGATATTCTTGTTGTAGGTAAGTAAACATAAGATTAATATCATATTATCATGAAGACGTTGGCACAATTAAATTTTCTCCCTTACTCTTTTTCACCAAACCTCAAACGACTAACGGTTCATCCGGCAATTTTTTTTCTTCAATTCCCTTTTTTTAATCCATTGCATCCTAATCCCTGCTTGTATATTTTTCTATCCTTATGCTATATTTTGATAATATATGTAATTGAAGTAAGAGCATTTTCTACAATTATATGGTGTATATGTGTAATTATGTATTTTCTCAACAACATAGGGTTAATACTTGGAATTTAAAAAATACTAATTAAATTTTTTTTACAATATTGACCATAAATAAAGTGTTTATTGTCCACTTTAAGTAAAATATTTCAAAAGCTCATAGGGCATAGGTCAATTGGTAATGAAGTGTATTGTTAAATCACTCCTTATGTGAAGGTCATTGGGATAAAACTTCATTTAATAACTAACAATTTAAAAAATAATTCAATGTAAAGAGTCTCTCTATATATAAACAATATACATACTATTTGCTAATCATATATATATCATAAATACCTTATAAAAGCTAACTAAGCTAAAAAAAATAACCTGATATTATATTTTTCATATTTGAGACTTGTGTGATTTGTATTATGTGTAGGATTTGTTTCAGGATCCATCGCATTGATATTGGTCACTTTATCTACTTTACGAACCATCATATTTGGTTCATCATCATGATGAACCATATATGATGGTACGTAGCATCGATAAAGTAACCAATATCAATGTCATGGATCGAGAAACAAATACTAAACATGATATTTTTTGTGAATAATTAATATTGCAATGCCCTAGCTTAGAATTATGAAATATATTGGATTAGATTATATATAACTTGTAAATGTATGGTTAAAATGACAAGAATTGAGCCATGTGATCTTAAATAATCGACCCTATGCATAAATGATGTAATGTTATGCTTGCATGGATTCCTCGTCTTAAACATTGTAGAAATTATACAGCAAGCATGTATATCATGGATTCAATCTGATCTAACAATGTACTAAAGTTAAATACTGAATCACTTCTACAAATATTTTGTGGAATAAAAAACACAATCGCCAATCACATGAAGCAAAGAAGAATCAATCAAGCCACAACACAGATAATTTCCCGGGGAAAGCTTTCTGCTCAAAACCCCACTATCTTCTATTGTATATTCAACATGGAATCATGAAACAATTACATACAAATATTCTCACAAGAGCCCTCCTGTACTCAGCTAATTGTCTCACATTGTCTCACATAAAACTGACCAATACTTAGCCAATTTACTGCCTTTAGACAGCCTACCTGCCTTGCGCAATCCTCGATGAATGCAATCCCTATTGCTTAGGAATTTTGGCCTTCCTTGACTGCGCAAGTATCATGGACACTCCAATGGGTGTTTGGTTGCATGGGTGCAACCCAATAATCCTACAACTGATAGTCAACTTCCCTTTCACCTAGATCTCAACTGGGTCTCCACTGGATCTAACATGCATGCAGCTATTAATAGTAAATCCTTAGTTGCATGTGAGATCATTGATTGTGAATTAATTAATATTTAATTCACTTGATCTCTCACTAGTGTATCTAACACTTACAACTAGCACAACTCAGTTTAAGTCACTTAACTAAGTTAAACTAATTACAACTTGCATTAACTAATAAACCATTGCATTTCGAACTCTGTTACAATTAGAATTACTCTGCATGCCTCACCAACTACCTCTAACTCGAAATTCATGAGCTAACTAATTTTATCACACTCAGTGAACTATTACAAGTTATTTTGAGATTAGATTACATTTTATTGTCCATCTTAATTAAGGTATAACTAAAATAGACATGCACCAAATTTAGCCTTGTGGTCCCTGTTAGTCTCCTATATTTCTACAATATCACAAGATGACTGTTTATTTCTTATATTCTACTGAAAATAATATTCCCTGACTATCATTTATTTTCAGAAATCTCACTGCCTTCATTATTTTCCATTTAAACCTCTCCATTATCTCTCATTTTACCTTTTCTAATATTCTCATACTCTGAAATCCCATGTTTAACCCTGATCCCTTCATTTTAGCCTTTCCCCCTTCTTAAAATCTCTTTCCCTTTGCTAAAACCCGATTTCCCTCACTAAAAACCCTTCCTCCTTCACTCATTCCCCTTCTTTCATTAAAAACAATATAAACCCACTTTTATATTGTTTTTAAATAAATCTATCGGGCCCCACTTTAAATAAATGTCATTTATTTACCCAACCTCGTTATATTGAAACCCGCTTCCTTTTATCCTTCCCCCACTATGTTTAAACCCGTGTCCCACTTTGAATAAACCCCATTTATTTAACTCGACATCCCTTTCAAAACCCGACCCCACCATTCAAAATTACCCATAATCGAACCTCACTTGACCACTGTCCGATCCGCCCCATCCGATCTGACGGTCCCCTACCTGTTTCGCACCTCAAATTTCCCATCATTTAAAACCTTCGGAGGGTTGCGAAATGGGCGATTTCGCAACCCCTCCCATCTGCCACGTGTCTCTCCCACAATTCATCGCATCCCCTCAAAAATTACCACCTGACCGCTTGTCCACCGTGCAATAAACCACAAACCGCCTTTGTGCCATAAACTAAACCACTAATCATTCAAAAAACTATGAAACCCTATGCTATCGCGATAAACTCCCAAACCACCATTTCTCGCCTCCCCTGCAGACCTACTTTTTATTAATGATTGTTTTGATGTTTGCAGGTAATTAGCGCGCCAACAGATGGGATAAACAAGCTTTGGGTTCTGATTCCAAAAACTTGTTTAATCCATACCCTCTGGGTTTCATGTTTAAAATCCTTATTCGACAGAAGATGGTGAGCAGAAATATTAAAGAGGAAGACAATCATGGTTATCAACAATCATGCGTTTACTCCAAAGACAACAAGGTTTATTCAAAATAAAAGACAGTAAAGGGTATAAGATGAAGAAAGAGTTAAAGAACATATGAAAGGCATTCAAAGAGAGATCAAATATAAAACAGTGAGCTAAATGAAGAAATTACAGTGACAAAAAAGGCAGTAAAAAGGAAAACAGATAAAAGAAAGCAGTAAAGAGATTATGCAGACAAGGACAATTTAAAATTTGAAGGACAAATCAAAGAACAAATCAACGAGGAAGACAAACCTAAATGACAAGATCACTTCAGCATTTACGTCTTCCCAATCACATTAGCCACCTACATCCTAAATTATGGTTTAATAAAAGCTGCTACAGTTAATATTACAGCTAGAGATATTTTAGCAGCAGCTCAGAAGTTATTGTAAAAGTTAAATTTAAAGGCAATTAGTCAAATATATTTTAAAGTTAGCTCAGTAGTTAATTTGAAAGTTATTATTACAGTAGGTCTGTCAGTGATATTTTTTTGCTTGGGCCTTACACGGTCTCAATTGTCAAAACTACATTTACTCTGTAATAAGTGCAGTCTGTCACCCTAGATTAGGGCAACCTCCTCAGTTGCAGTTAAATACTGCATGTATTGTTCATTATCAGTTGTTGGTTGCTAGGTTGGATTTTGTACAAACTCTAAGTTGCAAATATCATTGCATTGGAGCTTGATATCAGTAATACAAGCACTTTCACAGGATCCTTGAGCTATGTTAATGGTGATGTTATCCCTCTTTTGTTAATGTTTCTCCTTTGTTTTCCATATTGTACATCAATCTCCCTGATAGAAAAAACAGAAATTTTAGATTAAGATATGTTGCATGAGCACCTTAATTATGTATGTTACTGTTATCTTAATGTTTTCCTCTGCAAAGTTTAACTAAATAATTCTTAGCTACTCTTTAGTCTTACCTATTTGTTATCTTGAGGTTTCCTTTTGAAGTTTAGCTAAATAATTCTTAACTGCTCTTTAGTTTCTCTGAAACTGTTACCTTGAGGTCTTTCTTATGAAGTTGAGTTAAAGAATTCTTAACTGCTCTTTACCTCTACTGAACTGTTATCTTAAATTTGTTTCCTCTAAAGACCTGAATGCAGAATTCAGAGACTGTATGCTCTGCTTTTATGTTAAAGTATAGCTAAATAATTAAGAGACTGTCTACTCTTTAGCTTTTCTAAACTCACTATCATCTCGTATTCATCTTGCCACAAAGATCCATTTGAGATAGTTTGCTTTCCCTATGAAAACCCTTGAAAAGTTGATGTAAAATTTAACCCTTTTATGACTCCATAGCCCAATGGATTAAGCTTCCCACACTCTATCTATCCAACCAAACAAACAATCAAAACAGATAACCCCAATCTTCATAACTAGCCTAAAATCATAAAATATAATCATAAAGCTAAATCAGTTAATTAAAAACACAGAGAGAGTCCTCTCTGAGCCCAGGAAGGCTAGGTCCTGGACTCCAAAGTGGTTTGATGTGGTTCCTTGCTACTTGTTCTTGCCAATCTTACAAATTACAGGGAGTCATCAGTCCCACCCTAGTGTAGGTGTTGCTTGGACCTCTTAGTCCCACACTAGGCGTGGGTGCTGAAATTTCTTGTCGAATCTCAACACTCCCTCTCAACAAGAAAGGGATTATCCTTCACCTCAATCCTCCCTCTATGGTATTCGAATTTGCTCCTGGTGAGCGCCTTCGTTAGAATATCTGCATCCTGATCTTCCGTGGGAATGTATTGAAGCAAAATTATTTTCGTCTACACACAATATCTGAGATGATGGTACTGGATATCTATGTGCTTGGACCTATCATGAAACGCAAGATTAATCGAGAGTTTAATGCAACTCTAATTATCACAATGTATCACTTTTGGATCCATTTGAGAACCAAACAAACAAACCAAGATCTTTCTCATCCAGATAACCTCACATGCATCTTGACTTGCTACCATGTACTCTGCTTCCGCTGAACTAAGTGCCACAAATCGTTGCTTTCTTTTGCACCAAGAAATTGATGTCAATCTTTTGCTGAAGATCCCTCTTGATGTGCTCTTTCTGTCTGATGGAATACCTGCCCAATCTGCATCCATGAAGCCTTGAAGCTTCACTCCCTCTATCTATATGTACCATAGACCATACTCTGATGTGTCCCTCAGGTATCTCAAGACATGCTTCCCTGCCTTCCAAAATATCTTGGTAGGCTTAACCATAGCTTGAATCAACTGGTTAACTGCGTAGAAAATGTTTGGTCTGGTGTTCACTAGATACATCAGTGAACCAACTAACTGCCTGTAGACAGTAACATCCACTACCTCTCCAGAAGTAGCATCCTCTTTCCTCCAATTTCCTCGAAGAGGAGTATCCATGGGTTTGCAACTCTCCATGTGCAACTTACCCAATATCTCTTTGGATTACTTGCCTTGAGAAACAAAAATTTCACCATCCTGCTGCCATATTTCCAGTCCAATGAAATAATGAAGGAGTCCCATGTCCTTCATTTCGAACTCCCTTGCAAGATCCTCCTTGCATGAGTGTATCAGATGATCATCACCAGTCAAAATTAGTTATCAACATAAAGAAAAATAATCAATATCTTACCCTCAACCACAATCTAGTACATGTTTGCATCAGCTTCACTTTTGGTGAAGCCTAGTCTAGTGAAATAGTTGTCTATCTGAGTGTACCAAGCACGAGGTGATTGCTTTAACCCATAAAGTGCTCTCTTGAGTCAACACACATGCAACTCGCTGTTGAAGATCTCGAAACCTTCAGGCTGCTCTATGTACACTTCTTCCTCAATCACTCCATTGAGAAACGTAGTTTTCACATCCATCTGATGAATGCGGCAGCCCATCTGCGCTGAGAGTGCAATGATGGATCTAATGGAAGAGTACCCTACAACAGGTGCAAAATTCTCATCATAAATGATCCCCTCGATCTGTGAGAATCCCTGGGCCACAAATATGGCCATGTATTTCTCCACACTCCCATCAGTAGCTTTCTTTACCTTATAGATCCATCTAGATCCAACCACTGATTTTTCGACTGGTCTTGTGACAATCTCCCATGTATTGTTTTTGATAATGGAGTCATACTCCTCCACCATTGCATCAACCCACGTTGATTGTTGCACTGCCTCCTGAAAGGAAGATGGTTCAATCACAATACATCTGCTCATAATAGCCATGTATCTAGTAAACCTGTCTAGATACTTTCTCTGTCTGCATTGTGAAGTAGGGGCTCCTACATTCTCTACAACATCAAGTATCAATCTCTCAGCTTCCGTGGTGCACCTTCTGCCATTTCTGATGGATGGCTCTACGTGATTCTTTTCCGCCACTACATGATCCTCCTCATGTGGCTGCTCCACATCTTGAGGCTCATCCTTGGGAGCCAATAGTTCCTCCTCTGCATGCAAGTCCAGCTCCCTCTCAAGGGACAACTGCATGGCTTTCTCCTCATCAAATTATATATCCCATAACACAACAATCATTCTATTGTTTGACAAATACACTCGATAGTTATGGGACGTTTCAGTGTACCCCACAAAAATCTCGATCTCAACTGTCGGTTCCAGCTTCTTCCTGGCGTCTTTGGTCACATGCATATAAACAGATGAGCCAAAAATATTAAAGTGTGAAACATCAGGTTTCTTACCAGTGAAAGCCTCTTCAGGTGTACTCATGCCAAGTATCCTATGAGGACAACGGTTCTACACAAATACCGTAGCATTGCATGCTTCCGCCCACAGATGCATTAGTAGGCCTTGATCATGCAACATCGCTCTTGCTAAACCCACAATCACTCTATTCTTTCTTTTAGAGACCCCATTCTGTTGTGGGTTATGAGGTGCTATCAGTTCTCTTCGAATTCATTCTTTACTGCAGAAGTTCTTGAATTCGTTAGAGATGTATTCACCACCATTATCACTCCTCAAAGCCTTCACTTGCTTCCCCTACTCTTTCTCCACCAGTGCCTTAAACTCAAGAAACTTTAAGAATGTCTGATCTTTCTTCTCCATGAAGAAGATTGAAAAATTATGAGAAAAGTAATCAACAAATATCAAATAGTACTTATGTTTTGTTGTCGAAGCAACATAGAATGGTCCACACACGTCTGTGTGAACTCTCTCAAGGATCCCCGAAGCTCTGTTCTCCTTCTCATGAAAGGTGACCTTCACATATTTTCCCATAGTACATCCCTTGCATGTGTTTGACTACGCAAGTGTACCCCTAGGAAGACCAGTAGAAATCTATTGCATGAATTTCAAGGCTCCATGGTGAAGATGGCCCAATCTCTTGTGCCATAATTCGCCCTCATCCCAGCTCACCACTTTGTTTTCCTTGCCCATCAATGCTACGCAACCATCTACATCTAGCTTGTAGAGATTCTTAACTCGAATTCCTATCTTCTTGGCTTTTCCCGTTGTTTTGTATCGTTGGAAAGCTTTTCCTTCACTAAAAACAACATCATAGCCTCTATCCTCCAACATTGCAACCGAGACTGAATTTTTCTACAAACCTGGTACATGCATTACATCTTTTAATTGAAGGGGTTTACCTGACTGCCTCTGGAAGGTAATGGTACCAATCCCGAAAGAACTGTACCGCACGTCATCACCCATTTCAATATGCATCTAGAGATCCTTCTCCTCCAAGCTACTAAAAAGTTCATTGTCTCCCGACATGTGAAAGGAAGCACCATTATCCAAATACCACACAGATCCCAATGAATTTGACACCATGCATGCGATCAATGAGAAGTAAAGCTCAAATTGCGAGGCCAAAGCCTCACCAGCTGCAGATCCTCTATCCTTCTTGTTCTTCTCTGTTTGTGGACAGTTAGTAGCATAATGCCCATGCTTGTGACAATGAAAACACTTAACCATGGACATATCCCGCTTCTTGCCATCTTTGGACTCGAATTTGGAATGAATTTCCTCCCCTTCCCCTTCTTTGCCTTGGCAGCCAAAGAAAAATCTTCTTCATCTGCATTCTTTGATGAAGATCAATCTCTGGTGTTTCGTCTAAACTCCTCCTGCACCAAGTCCGACCATAGTCATTCCCAATCTGGCAGCTTTTCCCTTCCATTGACAGAGTCTTGATAACTGTGCCAAATCTTGGGAAGTCTTAGGAGAGCCAAGCTCACCAAATCATCATCAACGACAGTTATACAAACGCTCCCCTGTTCATCCCGACATTGGACAAACTTTGTTAGATATTTTGGTATGGAGTCGCCTTTCTCCATCTTGATATTCCTGAGTTTATCTTTGAGCGCCAATTTCCTATGGTCGCTGCTACTCTGAAATAGATTCGTTAAAGCCTTCCACATTTCATATGGTGTGGCTTTACCATGGAGACTTGAGACAATGTGGTCTCATACTCCCTCCAATAGGATCCTCCTCGCCTTTGCCACTTTCTTTTTCCATGCATCAAGATTTTCAACATTTGCCATAGCAGGTTTAGGAACATCATTGTCAATGAATTCCTTCAAGCCATTTTCTTCGAGTACTGCCTCCATCTTGTCCTTCCAAGAAATATAGTTTGAGTTTCCCTCGAGTGTATATGCCAACCTCAAGCCATTGAAATCCATTTCGATCCTGAATCAACTGTAGCACCAACAAAGTCTTTCCGCAAATTCAAATTCCATCCAGTCACAAACTCAACTCCTCCTTCACAATTGTGATTTCCTATGCTCTAATACCATGTAGAAATTATAAAGAAAACTTGTATATCATGGATTCAATCTGATCTAACAATGTACTAAATTTAAATACTAAATCACTTCTACAAATATTTTGCGGAATTAAAAACACAATCGCTAATCACATGAAGCAAAAAAGAATCAATCAAGCCACAACACAAATAATTTCTCAGGGAAAGCTTCTACTCAAAACCCCACTATATTCTATTGTGTATTCAACATGGAATCATGAAACTATTACATACAACTCTTCTCACAAGAGCCCTAATGTACTCAGCTAATTGTCTCACACAGTCTCACATAAAACTAACCAATACTTAGCCAATTTACTGCCTCCAGATAGTCTGCCTGCCTTGCGTAATCCCCGATTAATGCAATCACTATTATTTAGGAATTTTGGCCTTCCTTGACTACGCAAGTATCGTGGGCACTCTAATGAGTGTTTGGTTGCATGGGTGCAACCCAATAATCCTACAATTGATAGTCAATTTCCCTTTCACCTAGATCTCAACTAGGTCTCCACTGGATCTGACATGCATGCAGTTAATAATAGTAAATCGTCAGTTTCATGTGAGATCACTAATTGTGAATTAATTAATATTTAATTAACTTGATCTCTCACTAGTGTATCTAACAGTTACAACTAGCACAATTGAGTTTAACTCACTTAATTGAGTTAAACTATTTACAACCTGCATTAACTAATGCACCACTGCACTTTGAACTCTGTTACAACTAGAATTACTCGGCATGCCTCACCAACTACCTCTAACTTGAAATTCATGAGCTAACTGAGTTTATCATACTCAATTAACTATTACAAGTTATTTTGAGATTATTTTACATTTTATTTTCCATCTTAATTAAGGGATAACTAAAATAGACATGCACCAAATTTAGCCCTATGGTCCCACCCTAGTGTAGGTGTTTCTTGGACCTCTTAGTCCCACACTAGGCGTGGGTGTTGAAATTTCTTGTTGAATCTCAACAAACACAAGGCTAAGACTCAACTAGTGAATGGAAAGACATGTAAAAATGATGTAAATATAATTATTTGGACCATGTGGTAACTTCATGTAAGGTTGTCATAGTAAACCCAAGTTATGAAAAATTAATGTCAAAATATAATATATAATGGTCAAAGATGGCTGCAGAGAGAATGGTGGGACTATAATTCCATCAAAAGGGAAGAGGAAAGGGATCTTATGGAAAAATAATCATTTAATGTTAAATGCCATCCTATTATCTCATTTTATATCCATCATGTGCTTTAAAAAAATCCCATCCACCTCCATAGACTTAGAATCTAGTCATTTAATGTGTGTAGAGGTTGGTGTCAAAGTCTCCTCACATAATTATTGTAGTGCGGGTTGAGTACAATTAAGAGGAAGCGTAAGAATACTTAATTCTCTTGTCAAAATAAATGTCAACCGTCATTCTCCTCAACTCAATCTCACTTTTTATTCACTTTATGATTCTAAGACACACATTCAATCTAGACACACCCATAGTGCATTCTTCCTTGGTAAACATTAATGAATCTACAAAATGACAAAATTAACACTATTGAAGATGAATACCTTGTATGAGAGAAATATGGTTATAGAGGAGCAAACATGATACGAAATATAGGTATTCCTCATCCAAGGTGTATTTGTTTCCCATTGGATGCATGAGAGCCAAGTGTTATTCTTGCAAGCTATACCCACAAAACATTTAATGGATTAGACTCTTTCGACCTACACTTAAGGGTACCAGAAAGGAAGGATTTTGTAAGGTATGAGAAAAATAAAATAAACATATTACTCATGTTGTTTATGGGAATGGAAGAGAATCCCATGGTTGTTTAATGGCTAGATGAGATGCCTGGAGTAGTTTATAATGAGAATATTTCCTAATCCATGAGAGAAAATGTATTAAGTTGAGTGAGATAAAAGTGAGAAGTATGGTTCCTTTGCCCATGTGTCCTCACAACCTAGCTTGGGTTGGCCTCTATAATAGATGTTTATGGCTGAGTGGAAATTTTCTCATACACAATTAATCTATTGGACTTTATTTTGTTAAAATATAAGTGTTCTTTCTCTATTTATGAATCTAAAATATCATGTTATTTGCTCTTATGAATTTGTGTGTGTGTGTGTGAGAGAGAGAGAGAGAGAGAGATAGAGAGAGACTGAAAGATAAGGAAAGAGAGATATAAACAACATAAAAACTTGATTACCACATAATATAATACTACATGCTTCTATTTTTCATTGCATGTTAATTATTATACTTTAAGTACATTTTGAATTTGTTTTGAACCTCTATAGACACTATCCTTGTATTGTAATAAGGGATTCATCCCTTAAGGATAAAAAATTTCACCCCTATTTAATAGCTCCTCATTCCATGACAGAATATTATCAAAGGGCATGACATAAATATTTGGAAGTACCTTTAATAAAATTAGGAAAAACCAAAAATTAATGCATTTAACACATAAATACGACATATCATTTTAATAGACTAATTAAAATACAGTAAATAGTTTTTGTAAGTAAACAAATTACACATTAGGATGCGTGATCACTACACAACTTTCCTAAAAAAAAAAAACTATAGAGTGATTAACTTTTTCATCAACTAATTTACTATTTTTCTTTTTAGGGTTCTAATGGTCAAAACTTGAGTGTATAAAAAGCGCCAAAACTAAAAATAAATCCCATGAAGGTCATAACCATATTTGTGAGGGAATATTGTGCAAAAAGAGAACATATTATTCATGTTGTTTATGGGAATGGAAGAGAATGTCATGGTTATCTAATGGCTAGATGAGATGCATAGAGTGGTTTATAGTGAGTAAATTTCCTAAGCCATGAGAGAAAATGGGTTATGTTGAGTGAGTTAGAAGTGAGTAGCTAGGTTCATTTTCCCATGTGGCCTCACAATATAGTTTGGGCTAGCCTCTACAATAAATGCTTATGGTTCGGTGGAATTTTCTCATATATAATCAATGTCTTGGAATTTCTATTATTAAAATATAGGTGTTATTTCTTTATTTAGGAATCTACAATATCATGTTATTTTCTCTTATGAATGAGAGAGAGAAAGAGATAGATATTCTAAACATAAAATATTGATTACCATGTAATATGTTGACACATGTTTCTATTGTTCATTGTATTTTAATTATTACTCCTTGCATACATTTTGAATTTGTTTTGGACCTCTATAGACACTACCCTTATATTGTTATAATGAATTCATCTCTTAAGGATTAAATTTTTCATCCCCTATTTAGCAACTCTTCATTCCATGACAAAGATTATTAGTTAGGGGCACAACCAAAATATTTAGAAGCACCTTTAATAAAATTGATACAAATAAATGCAACTAACAAATAAATACAACATATCATTCGAAGAAATTCATAAAAATAAGTAAATATATTTTGTGTCCACGGGGTCTTGGATAAATGGCAACTGGGTGCTATGTTAAGGCACATCTTGATGTGAAGTCATCGGTTCAATTCCTTGCCCTAATTGGGGTGATATATTGGACATATTGAAGATGTAGTCCTACCAAGTGTTGTGTCTCATTTGCATTTACCTTTGAAATATTTTTCAAACACAAAAAAGCATATATGATAGAAAATGTAAACTTTTGTGTGTCGTAGAAGAGTTTTGATTTATATATTGGTACATTAACATTACATGATGAGATGTGAAGGTGGGTCGAGTCGGGCTCATTCACGTGTAGAACAGTTCAAGGGTCGGACCGAAGGGCATGGTTATAACACATTGCACACCGGACAGGGTCGAGTCGGGCTCATTTGCAAGCTCAGGAGAGATCAAAACTTTTAAAGAATGAATAAAGCTCAGGAAGGATAACGGAGTTGCAGGGCGACGACGGTAGAAAGCAGAGAAATCAACTAAGACAGAAACACTTAGCAGATTTCCAAAGGAGCTGATTGGATGACGAGGATCGAATCACAAATCTGAAGGGGAAGAGATCGATGACTGAGATGACATCGCAAGTTAAACAAAATAAATTGCAATGCGGTAAGGATTGAAACTTGCGATGTGATAAAGGGAGGAGCCACGTGTTGGCACAACAATTCAGCACATCAACAGGTTTAGATTTTAGCATTAAGACTTCACAAGGTAAATTATTTTGGTTGTGATGCGACAAGGATGGGAGATGACAGTGTGAGACGGTACAATGGGGTCGTTAGAACTGGTGAAGATCTACGATGGATATTACATCACAACTTTCCATAGACATTTGTATTGTTTACCATTTAAGTTATATGTTAGGTTCGTCGATATGTGATGCACTGTGATTGGTCACCATATTATGGGACCCTACAACCACTATTCCGCGTATATGTAAGTGGTTTGAGTTATGTGCGATCTGTTTTAAAGTAAATCGTTGTTAATTGCACGTGTATGTATGTTGAAGGAAAAACACGACAGAGAGGCTCAGGTAAGCGACCTGACACAGAGCTAAGGAGAAGAAATGACTAAACACAGCAGACACATGCAGAAGAGGCAAATTCGGGTAGTAGGTGACATGATCACAGTGTTTGAAGCACAGAGGCATAGGCAAAGTCGGGCATAATAACGTATAGTGGTACTGATGGAAGCACAACAACCGGGTCAAGTCAGGCATTGAGGCATCGTTACAGAACTGTGTAGCTGTTGCATCATAACCAGAAAGGATACCTCAGCACTTCGAGAGGACGCATCAGCAACATCATATTCAGCAAAATGAACATTATTTCCAGTTTTAATTTGTTTTCTTGGTATGATTACATAAGTAATCTTAACAGTTTAGGTAGTCAAGTAGTTTCAAGAATTTCAGCAGTTACAAACTACTTTGATGTATTTATGTAGATAGAAATAAAGAAAAAGGGTTTCGAGTTTTGGACCTTTGGATGACTATTAATTTGGTGCTGAATTTTTTGAGAAATTTATGAAAGAAGATCAAGTTTCTTGGACCTGTTGATGTTGATATGTCTTTCCAGTTTCGCTTGGTGTCTATTCCTCTTTGAATGAAGTGAAGTAATGTAGCAGCTGGTCTCTTAATTACATCTGTGAGTAAGAGTTAAATAACCTTAATTTTCGGTCCTTCACTTCATTTCTTCTCTTTTCACAATCTCTTGATGAAACTTTAAAGTAATAGATTCTGTGTTTACAACATATTATTTCAATTTTCCTCTCTCTCCATGATTTCCTCCGAAACTTAAAAGTGATAGATTCTGTTTCTCAGCATATCATTTTGAGTTTCCCTTACAGTTCTTCTTTTCATTTCATTCAAATATCGATAGTTTATGGCATTATGAAGGCTTTCATTATATCATCTTATTGAGGGTATTAAGTAATTAAATTCCAAAGGTGTTAAACAGAGGCCATTTGATATTGGAATTGTGACATACATTTATAAAATGTCTTAATCACTGATTCCTTACCACAACCAAGGGATTGTTTCTTGAGATACAACATTTTCTAGCGTCGTTGCCGGGGACGAAGAAACGAAGTTTATTTTTCCCTGGGTTTTTCACATTATTTCCTCTGGTTGTTCATTGAGGAGGAAATATTGGGTCGTGTTTGTTATTTTCAAAATTCTGGCTTTCAAAAGGCCTCACACGAGGTCATATACCTCACAACACATAGTCCCTGCTTTGCCAGACCCAGAAATATTGGTTTCTAAAAAGGCTCAAAAACCTGAAATTCCTTCAATACCTCATCCTACATTGTCTGATCCCAACATTAGTTCTCATAACCCTTTGTTTGAAGATATTTCCAAGGAACCCTCTTTCTTGGAATAAGATTCTCCTTCCACACCCATTCATTTTCAAGAACCTAAAAAGAAGAACATTCTTTCGAGTCTGTTTCTTTTACCTTCACTCAAGATCAACCAAATATAGTTATTGGTTCTTCTTCCATTGTTCATCAACCCACTCTCATATCAGTTTTGCCTCCACCCTCATTCACTTTCACAGCAGTTTCATCAACCTCAACTACCCAAGGAACAGTTAACCAAGGTGTAAATATGGCATCATCAACCTTTTTGTTGAACATATATGCTCCACTAAATATTTTGCAACCAATGAATGTCATGCCTCAAGAATACCTCAAATTACTTCCTCGTTTCACTGGAGAAGATGAAGTAACTGCAGAACAAAATTTACCCTTGTTTTGCATGTTTGCTGAGAATTTAAATGCAGAACATCTTGATGTTGTGATGAGACTATTTGTGCAGTCTCTAGACGGAGAGGCTAGAAAATGATTCAAAGGTTTACCAAATGGTTCAATAAATAACTGGGAAGAGTTAGGAACTCAATTCACTCAGAGATGGGGAGAAAAGAGAGATCATGGTTACTCATTGACAGAGTTTAATGCAATTAAAATAAGGCCTAATGAAAGAATTTCTAAGTTTGTAAAAAGATTCAACAAATTGTATAATAGTTTACTAATTACAATAGTTTACTAATAGAGATGAAGCCCCCCCCTGTAGGAGAAAAGGTAGTTTTTGCTGGGGCTTTTGAAGTTGATTTTAGCTTTACATTGAGAGAGAGAAGAGCCCCTACTCTTGAGCAGATATAGATAGATGTTCTAGAGATCGAAGCTAACATGACTGCAGCTGGAAAGGCAAAAGGGAAACAACCGGTCCTAGAGAAGGGGAGAGAAAAAGAAGAACCATCACAAGATCTAAGAATTGAAGATATAACAAAGATGATGAAACATCTGACTAATAAGCTAGCTAATATGGAATTGGAAAATAAAAACTCCCAAAGACAAGTACAACAAAACCGAGGGGGTTTTAACCCTCAATTCAGAAGACATCCCCTGCAAATTTTGTAGAGGGAAAGAAGAGATCAAGTCCAGGTTCAAGCACCCTTGTATATAGAAGCAACACCTACAGAGCCAACAGAAGATGACCAAAGGGAGGTCGAGGATTAGGTATCTGCTATGTATACAATAGAATAGGATGAAGAGGAAGATTGTGAGGAAGAATATGTTGAAGTTGAAGTATATTTTGATCAAGATGAAATGGATGAATACTGTAGAAAATTCACAGATTTCATGCAAGCTGAGTTACATAAAAAGTATGATTTGAGGTCTAGAAAGAGATCTAGAGTGCAGGATAATAAAGGTGAACAACAAGGTTTTGTTCCTCCTCGAATGGTGACTCCACAACAAAAGGACTCTGTGAAACAGATCAGTAAGGGGAAACAACCTATAAATTCACTTAATAGAACAAATGTGTAGCAGGCTTAATCTTCCCAGAACAAATCAGTTGACACTCATATTTTGGAGAGAGTTTTTCTTGTACCCGAACAAGGGGAAAATTCTAGAAAGATTTAAGAAGAACCTGAAAAGAACATAAAGAAAAATCATGCTTTCAGTTTGGAAAAAGAGTTGGAGAAGGTTAAACTCCAGGTACCTCTTCTAGAATTAGCTAAAATTCCAGCGTACAAGAAAGAAATTTCAGAATTTATTAATCTCACACAGATGGAAGATATAAGTGACACAATGAACTTACAAGAAGAAAAGCCAGTGGTCACCTTTGGTCCTCATGTACAAGAAGTAGATCCTTATTTTCCACCCTTCTATATTTCTTTGTTGCTTCATGATTTTACTCTACATAACTGCATGTTGGACTCAGGAGCATCCCATAACCTCATGCCATTGTCTGTTATGAAGGAACTAAACTTGAAGATTACCAAACCTTATAGGGATCTGTATTCATTTGATTCCAAAAGGGTGAAATGTGTTGGGCTAATTAAAGATGTGGCAGTTTCGTTGGCACAAATACCAACAAAGAGTATAGTCATGGATGTAGTGGTTGCTGACATCCCAGCCAGGTTTGGAATGCTCTTGTCGAGATCTTGGGGAGAAAAGTTGGGAGGTGTTCTAAAATTAGATTTCACTTATGCTATCATTTCAGTTTTTAATGGGGAAGAAAGGAGATTGTATAGGGAAACAAGGTTTCAGAAAAATACCCCATTTATAGTAAAGAAACAGAAGCTTTCTTGTTTCATGCTGCATGAAGATGCAGAATTTGTTGAAGACACAAGGAAGCAACTCTCTTCAGCAATTGTAAATAATGAGCTGCACTTAAGGAAGATTTGGAAGTGCTACTTTGATGGTGCCTACTCCAAGGAAGGCGCAGGTGTTGGATTCTTGCTGATATCACCAGAAGGTAACCTCATTCCCTTCTATTTTTAACTAGAATTTGATTCAACAAACAATGTGGCTGAGTATGAGGCCTTAATCTCAAGCCTTCAAGTTGCTAAACAGATGGGAGTTCAATGTATTTCAATTTTGGGGACTCTGAATTGATAATAAGGCAAATTAAAAATCATTGTCAAACCAAGCATCCGAGATTAAGATCATATAGGAATGAAGTTTGGGATTTGATAGAAAACTATTTTGAAGCCTTCAATCTTCAGTATATTCCGAGGGAGGAGAATAGATTGGCTGATTCTTTAGCAGTTGCAGCCAGCACCTTCAAACCTCCAATAAATCCAAGGTTAAGGTATGAAATTGAAATTATACGTAGACCTTCTATCCCTAACAATGTGAAACATTGGCAAGTGTTTGATAATTATGAATAGATAAATCAATTCCTGACAATGATTTGAAACTTTGAAGATGATGAGATAGACCAAGAGGAAGAAAAAACAGAGCAGAAAGCAGAAATAAGAAACCTTAAGCAGTCAATAGGTGAACAAAATATTATCCAATTGAAAGATAATGTGCTCCCTAAAGGGTTGGTTCCATTTGAAATATTATTCAATGCTAATGATGTTGTTGTTGATTCAAAGAAAACACGTCAAGAAGAAGAGATGGAAGATTGTAATTTGGGAACTCAACAGGAACCCAAAATAGTGAAATTGTTCAAAGGTGTTCCCAAAAACTACAAAGAAAGACACATTGATCTTTTTAAGAAATATATGGATGTGTTTGCCTAGTCATACGAAGACCTGAAAACATATGACAAAAACATAATTCAGCATAAGATTCCATTGAAGGAAGGACTCAAACCACACAGATAGAAGCTCAAACAGATCAATCCATTGTTGTTAGCTCCAATCGAAAAAGAAGTGAAGAAATTGTTGCAGGCAAAAATTATAGTCCCTCTCAGATATTCAGACTGGGTTTCTAATCTAGTCCCTGTAAGAAAGAAGAATGAAGAGATAATACTGTGTGTATACTTCAGGAACTTGAACCGAGCATCTCTAAAAGATAATTATCCTTTGCCAAAAATGGATTATGTATTACAGAAGGTGATAGGAGCTCACAGGTTTTCTATGGTTGACGGATTTTCTGGGTATAATCAGGTAGAAATAGAAAAAGAAGATTAGAAGAAGACTACTTTCACTACACCCGGGGGCACCTTCATGTACGCAAGGATGCCATTTGGCCTTATGAACGCAGGTGCAAAATTTCAGAGGGCCATGGACATAGCCTTTGTTGGTGACAGGTTTGTAGTTATATATCTAGATGATGTAAATGTTTTCTCAGGGTGAGATGATGAACACTTGGAGCATTTGCAAAAACTTTTCAAAAGTGCAAAAAGTTTGGTCTATCATTAAATCCCAAGAAATATTTATTTTCCTTAGAAGAAGGTAAATTATTGGGTCACATAGTTTCTAAACAAGGAGTTAAGATTGACCAAGCAAGGGTGGAATCCATTCAAACTATTCCTTTACCCAGAAGCAAGAAATATATCCAAAGATTCCTGGGAAAAATAAACTTTCTAAGGAGATTTGTGCCCAATTATGCTGAGATTGTGAGAAGTATAATAGATATGTTGAAGAAAAATGCAGAAGTGAATGGGATAAGGGAGAAAGAGAAGCATTTGATAGAATAAAGGAAGCATTGCAGGAAGCTCCAATTCTGATTAGTTCAGACTAACAAAAGGCCTTTGAGGTATTCTCATTTACATCCCCCACTACTATTGTGCTGTGTTGTTGCAGAAAAATGAAGATAGTAAGGAGAAGCCAGTTTCATTTTTCAGTAAAGTTCTCATAGATGTTGAGCTCAAATACATTTTTCTAGAGAAACAAGTATATTCTTTGGTCAAAGCACTGAAAGCCTTCAGGACTTATGTGTTATAGTCCCAAATAACTGCTTATGTTCCTAATTCTGTTGTGAAAGACGTGCTAGTACAAAGTGATGTTGAAGGAAAACAGGGGAAGTGGATAGAAAAATCCAAGAGTATGATTTGGACATCAAACCCACCAAGCTGGTCAAGGGACATGGGTTAGCGAAGTTGTTGACATAGACAATTTTCGAGCTTTGGGAATCAATATGTTGTCAGGTATACAACTCCGCTCATTTCATTAATTTCTGTCAGACATATAATGTACTTTATCACATTCCACAACATATCATCCCCAAGGGAACAAATTGGTAGAGTCCTCAAATAAGACATTGGTCAGAATCTTGAAGAAGACAATCACTGAGAATCAGAAGGATTGGGATATAAGTTGAAGTTTTCCCTCTGAGAAATTCGAGTCACCACCAGGAGATCTACTGGGAAGTCTCCCTATGAACTGGTTTATGGGACTCAAGCACTATTTCCCACTCAGCTAGCCAAACCAGTGATTTCTTTCCTTCAAGAAGCTTAGGAAGAACCTAATGCTCTGGTAAGAATATTGAACAAAATAATTGAATCAAGTGAAAACAGAAACAAAGTCAGGGATAACTTGATTACTTATCAGGAAAAGATGAAGTCTATATTTGACAAAAAAGAAAAAGAAGTTCTCTTTCAAGCAGGATATTTGGTACTAAGATGGGACACCAGGCGAGAAGAAAAGGGGAAGCATGGTAAATTTGACCCTCTCTGGTATGGTCCATACTGAATCTCTGAGGCAAGGTCAAATAACAAATTCATTCTGAAAGATCTAGATGGAGAGTCAGTAAATATGCCTGTGAATGGTCAGTATCTAAAGCATTATTTCCAGCATTAAAGGTCAGCATTCCACCATTGTAAATGTCGGATTGCTCATTTTTCATATGTCACCAAGAAATATATGACTCCATGCCTAATGGATAAGGCCCTAATTTGTGGTTCTTAGCGCTTTCGTGGAAAAAAAACA
This sequence comes from Pinus albicaulis, assembly GCA_034641835.2. Lineage (NCBI taxonomy): Eukaryota > Viridiplantae > Streptophyta > Pinopsida > Pinales > Pinaceae > Pinus > Pinus albicaulis. The sequence goes on along the minus strand of CM076581.1, from coordinate 1,399,039,907 downwards.
TTATCCCCAGGTAGAGCCAAATGTTGTGGCTCATTTGCATTTACCTTTGAAATATTTTTCAAAACACCAAAAAATAATATATGATAGAAAATGTAAAATTTTGTGTGTCATAGAAGAGTTTTGATTTATATGTTGGTACATTAACATTACGTGATGAGATGTGAAGGTGGTTCGATTTGGCCTCATTCACGTACAAAACAGTTCAAGGGTCGGACCGATGGGCACGTTCATAACATTGCACACCGGACAGGGTCGAGTCGGGCTCATTCAAAAGCTCAGGAGAGATCAGTGCTTTTAAAGACTGAATAAAGCTCAAGAAGGATAGATGTTGCAGGGTGGCGATGGTAGAAAGCAGAGAAATCGACTAAGACATAAACACTTAGAAGATTTCCAAAGGAGGCGATCGGACGACGAGGATCGAATCACAGATCTGAAGGGGAAGAGACCGACGGCTGAGATGACATCGCAAGTTAAACAAAATAACTTGTGATGTGGTAAGAATCGAAACTTGCGATGCGATAAAGCGAGGAGCCACGTGTTGGCACAACGATTCAACGCATATCGCACATCGGTAGGTTTAGAGTTTAGCATTAAGACTTCGCAAGGTAAAGTATTTTGGTTGCGATGCGACAAGGATGGGAGATGGAAGTGTGAGACGGTACAGTGGGGCCGTCAGATCTGCCGAAGATCTACGATGGAGATTACGTTGCAACTTTACATCAGCGTTTGTATTGTTTACCATTTAAGTTATATGTTAAGTTCGTCGATATGCGATGCACCGTGATTGGTCACCATATTATGGTACCCTACAACCATTGCTCCACATATATGTAAGTGGTTTGAGTTATACGCGATATGTTTTAAAGTAAATCGTTGTTAATTCCATGCGTATGTATGTTGAAGGCAAAACACGACAGAGAGACTCGGGTAAGCAACCCGACGTAGAGCCAAAGAGAATAAACGACTAAACATAGCAAGCTCGCACAGAAGAGGCAGGTGACATGATGATAGTGTTTGAAGCACATATGCATAGGCAGAGTCGGGCAGGAGAACATATAGTGGCACTGATGGAAGCACAACATCTGGGTCAAGTCGGGCACTGAGGGGTCGTTACAGAACTATGCAGCTGCTGCATCATAACCAAAAAGGACACCTTAGCACTTCGGGAAGACGCATCAACAACAACAAATTTAGAAAAATGAACAATATTTCCAGTTTTAATTTGTTTTCTCGGTCTAATTGCATAAGTAATCTTAACAATTTATATAGTCGAGTAGTTTCAAGAAGTTCAACAGTTACAGACTACTTTGATGTATTTAAGTAGATAGAAACAAAGAAAAAGGGTTCCGAGTTTTGGATCTCTGGATGACTGTTAACTTGGTACTGTATTTTCTGAGAAATTTATGAAAGAAGATCAAGTTTCATGCACCTGTTGATGTTGATATGTCTTTCTAGTCCCGCTCTATGTCTACTACTCTTTGAATGAAGTGAATTAATGTAGCAGTCTATCTCTTAATTACATCCGTGAGTAAGATTTAAATAACCTTAATTTGCGCTCCTTCACTTCATCTCTTCTCTTTTCACAATCTCTTGATGAAACTTTAAAGTAATAGATTTTGTGTTTACATCATATTATTTCAAGTTTCCTCTCTCTCCATGATTTCCTCTAAAGCTTAAAAGTGATAGATTCCGTTTCTCAGCATATCATTTTGAGTTTCCCTTATAGTTCTTCCTTTCATTTCATTCAAATATCAGAAGTTTATGGCATTGTGAACGCCTTCATTATATCAGATTATTGAGGGTATTAAGTAATTAAATTCCAAAGGTGTTAAACATAGGCCATTTGATATTGTAATTGTGACATACCTTAAGCACTGATTCCTTACCACAGCCAAGGGATTGTTTCTTGAGATACAACACAAAGCTTACAAAAAAAAAGGTAAATAGATTTTGTAAGTAAACAACTTGCAATTTAGGATATGTGATTGTTATACAACTTTCCTATAAACAAAAAGAACTATAGTGTGATTAACTTTTCCACCGCCAAATTTATTATTTTTATTTTTAGAGTTTTAAATGATCGAAACTTGAGTGTATAAAAACGTGCCAAAACTTTAATAATCTCAATTAAAGTCATAACTATCGATTTTAATGGTTAAGAACATGTGTTTCTCTGTAAGAGGTCATAGATCCAAGTCTAGAGGGTAGCAGAGAATGTACATATTCATAAACATTAGCAATCAAATTGTTACTAGGAGGGTCCCTTCGTGAAAGAGGATTTAGTTCAACATTATTTGGAAATAATCCCAACTTAATATGACTACATTACATAAATAAAATATACATGCAAATGTATCATTATTTAGATCATTGTGTAATCTATTTGTTATTTATTATAAATATCATATTACTTTTTAGCATTTACCACTTTCATTTTTACTTTATTGTTATTCACCTTATTCATCATGTAACTTTTGAAGTGGCCCTTTTGATAGTAAATTATAAATGATATTTAGTAAATTAACATCTAAAAGTTAAAACTTTAAAAATCAGTATCAATTATCAAAATCCACAGAATTACAAATCTTTTCTTAAATTTTATATTTAAGAAGGTATTTATATTTTAAAAAATTTGATATCTTCACAATTTTTATTTTTCAATTAAATAAATAATGAGATAAAAAAAATTCAAACTTCCTTTTAAAAAATCGAATTAGTGATTTTTAAAAAATGATATATAAAATTTGAAAATAACAAATTACAGGCTCCATTTAAAAAAATATAAAGATGATGTTTTTTTTAAAATATATATAAATTTTGAAAATAACATATTACAGGCTCAATTTAAAAAATATAAAGATGAGGACGGTAACGCAGTGTTAAGATTTAAATTATTAGTACAATACATCGCATTGATTCAATGAGTGCTCACGTTAAAATCGCATTGAAATATATGATAAAAAAACTAATCGACGATGCCGCATGACATAGGGGATGCAATGTATTGCATCAATAGACAAACTGTTTAACTGAAACAAAATAAGTGCTGCAACTTTGACAAACTGTCTAACAATTCTACCTTGAATCTATGCAAGGGATAGAAATCTATCATGGTGAATTGTCGTTGCTTCTATTTTCCCAACGGAAAGCGTATAACACGTTGTTTCTTAACAGAATCAAGCAATTTCTAACAACTCCTTCACGTCTTTCTGCAAACACGAAATGGAAAATATTAGTAACTATTTTTGCAATGGAGAGTTTTAGTAACGAACCCTTTAAGGCATGCATCCCATTAAATCAAAACACCCGCTTTCAGTGTCAAGTTTAGTTTGGATGCAAAAAGACTAAGTAGACAGCTAGAATCTCTGCAGAGAAGGCATATCGAACTAAGAAAAGGGGAAACACCCCCTTTCAGTGTCAAGTTTAGTTTGTATGCAAAAAGACTAAGTATACAACTAGAATCTCTGCAGAGAAGGCATATGGAACTAAGAAAAGGGGGTTTGTCCAGACACCTCAATGCTCAATGGAGACGTAGTTGGGGCATAGCGTTCAACAACATTTCCATCTTTGTCCACCAGAAACTTAGTGAAGTTCCACTTTATGTCTTCTCCAAAAATCCCACCTTTGCTGGACTTCAAGAACTTGTACACAGGAGCTGCACTACTCCCATTAACTTCCACCTACATTACAGAGCTGCCAATTTAGCACCCAGGATCTCAAGAATCAACCAGATGGATTAGTTACTTTTAATTGTATCCACCTCTTGCATGACAAGAAGTAATCTGAGAAGGTATAAAAAAACAGAAATAAGATGGAGACCTTGTCAAATATGGGAAACTCTGCTTTAAAACGAGTGCAGGCCACTTCTGCAATCTGTGCATTATCACCTGGTTCCTGCCCACCAAACTGATTACAGGAAAAGCCAGTATTTCTAATCCTGGAAAAAAAAAAGAAAAAAAAAATTTATTGTGGGCATAACAGTGATCAGTAATAGACTAATATATTGTCAAGATAGGAACTGGAACAGAACCAGAAGTTGGTTTAAAATAATGCAAAATTTTCAACAGACTCAAATAAACGAATTGACCTAAGGATCCTAATCCCATACCATTAAAAGGCATTTTGACCTTTCTGGTCTAAGATACATACTATTGTGAAGAGATCAACAATTGCATATATAAGAGGACAGTAAGGAAATTTAAGAATAATTGAATCAAGTTAACCATGTATGTTTGAAGTACCTTGATCCCTGTACTTTGCATACACTTCATTCAGCTCAGTATAGTTAGAGGTAGTCAACCCACTGCAAGACGAGAACAGAGTGGCCCCAATTAGTCAAGTTTATAAACGGGATAACTTCAGTAACAAAAAAAATGGCTCTGCATAATCCATCAATATTTTGTTTCTCACATATTGTTTTAGAACTAAATCTTATAAAGGACCTGATTTGAAAAATTACAGAGACACAACTCTAGATGTTCTTTCCTCTTTCTTTCTAATAACATAAATTAAATCCATTGTAAAATCATTGATCCCAGACTGAAGCAAAATGTAAAATCCATTACGAAATCATTGATCCTAAACTGAAGCTAAAGGTGGAATTACCATTGAGAGGCAACATTGACAATGAGTAAAACCTTGCCTTTGTAGATGCCCAGATCCACATCATTGCCCCTAATGTCCTAACAGTGTCCATTCAGAATCTCATATGCAAATGGGTGTAGAGAATAATAATATCAGAGAAAGCAAGTCAAAGAATCAATCTAAAATTAAACTACAAGTTACCTTGACTGTTAGGTCGTGGACCGAGGAATATTGTTCTGATGAGGTCCCAGTCATGGCTGTGGAATTAGAAAAATATGGAAATATTTATTGAGTATTCTTGGTTTGATCCAAAGAGAAGGGAGTGAGAATGATCTGGTATTAGTAGAAAGTGAAGGGCATATGGATCAGTGGAGGGTATAAGAGATTTATATAGGAGTGCTCTGAATCTGGGTAACGCAGAAAATGCACGTGGAAGACTGGAGGAAAGGCCGGGGGAGCATGGGGATGCATATGAGTGATAGGCGGTCAAGAAATTGGGGATTTTGTGTGTGAACAGGGATACAGATATTAAACCACACGTGGGTCCATGTTTGAGCATCTCAAAAGAAGTGGTCGGCATAAATCAAAGGCGGGAAAGCAAATTTGCTACGCGTAGTCTGACTCAGAATCCGGTAACGATTTTCAGAAAATCTGGCGATTTGCTCAGAGTCTTGTTTACAGTTGTTAAACATTAGTATTTTGAGTGCCCCAAGGGTTTTTGATAGTGCTGAATCCATTTTCGCTATCAAAAATGGATTCCAAGCACTGCAACTACCTGATTTTTTAAAATTTAGTTGACCAAATTCCGGCAGATTTCTGCCGTCCGAACCAAAACACAGCCTCAATAGACAACTCCAATTTGCTATCATAGAGTTCAGATATCTCTGTTGTGGTGTAGTTGTAGTTTTGTGAGAATTTATTACCATCTTTGCAATTGGAAAAATGATGTTTCGTGTCAGAAAACGTGTGTGCCCAAGAAAAGAGTTTCTAGAAAAGTTCCATGATATCCCAATATATGTGAAAGAGTAACTTGAATGTGTTAATATTGTAGGTGCACATGTTTTAATATTGAAATGGTTAATATGTCCATGATGTTCTAGAGCAGATGAAATGGCTAATAGGTTTAATAGGTTTATGTTGAAAGAGATCGAAATTTTAACAAATCAGGGCTATTTTTCTAGATGGTTGAAATGGTTAATGAGTTAATGTTGAAATGAAAAAGAGTTAAAACTTTAATAAATGAGTATAGATTTGTTTTTATTTATCAATGTATAATGTATGTAACTTGTGAATAGGTTATGTGTAGGTATAGGTTTATTAATAAAATTATAAAATATTATATTTTTAATGTGTAATATTTTATTTAAATATTAGCATAATCATATAATTTAAATAGTTTTTTCGAATGGAGTGAGAAATGTTGTAAACATTTATTTTTATTTTTGGGGGATAGACCCACCACCATCACTTAATTTAACTAAGGGAGAGGGCATGGTCATCTCACTTTCAACCTAGCTCGCACATTGTGCAATGATGCTATACATCAATCAAATGCATTCATTACATTGTGTGGGTAATCAACGGAAGGATCTAGAGATGGTCCAAATGTTTAATATGTGGCTCGACAAGTCCGAGGGAGAGATTGCTACAATGGAGGCTATGAGGCAACTTGTCACTTATCAGGCTTGTTTCTTATTCTGTTTCGTTGTTCCCACCTTTCATCGAGAGGAAATACTAGGCCCCCCTGACCCGACCTCCCATGCAGAGCTTATCACCCGACATTGGCGCATTCAAAAAATTTATTTGAGTTTGTTAGGGGCTCTAGAAAAGTGTTGTCGATAGGCGAACCTGAGAAATTGCAAAACATTAGCAAGTGATGGAGGGAATTCATCATTGTAGAGGAGTTCCAAGTTTTAGTAGTTGGTGCAAGGATCCTTCCCTGTTTCGTCTTTGAGACCTCAACACTTCCAGCAACAAATAAACTTAGATATACACTTTCTTTAATTAGGTATGCAATTAGTTCATTATATTGTGTGGTGGTGATTTTATCAAGTTTGTTATCATTTCTTGTCTTCATTTGACCACTCTTTGGTGGGGTGGCATTTTCTTTAGAGTGCTGACAATATTCAACCCTTCTCTTGATAAAAAACGCCCTATGATATGTGTTGCATGTTTGTTATCTCTACAATTGACCCTTGGTTTTCCACCCAAATTTGTGCCCACTCCATTCTTAGTTAGTCCCTCGTAAGCTCTACCAGTATTTTACCATTGTGTTCACTGAGGTAGAAGTATGTTACCTTTTCTCTGCACTACTTACTCATTGTTTCATTGGCTTTTGCACCCATGCCTCATCAACATGCCAATATTTAACAAGGCTCTTCCAAGAAGGTTAAGAGTAGGCCCAAGGGCCACCTGCATGCCCTCTACGTTGCCTAGAGAATCCACATCTAGGCCCCTGAACATATCTAGTAGGAAATTCACCATGTAGTAGCAAAAGTCATGTCCAATTTATATGAATTCTTTGATGTTGAGGTCTTGGGCTCAATCGTTGAGTTGGAACCCTACCCATGCCACACTCACAGATGGTAGAATCAATAACTCAGTATGATTAAGCTTCATTTGCATGTAAAGGCTCTCTTAGGAAATTTTTTTGCTAGAGAGAAATGAAGCCAAGAGAGAAATATCTCTACAACTCAATGGCATAGAGGCATAGCATAGGGACATGTCCCTTGAGCACCGAGATTTAGCTCTTTAGTTGGCCTGAACTGAAGCCATATCATCTTGTGGCAAGGGCCCAAGTTCATCAGGCACATCGATGGCTCCCAACAATGTTTACACCTCCACTTAAGCTCCTCCATGGGTTGCAGTTTTGTTAGCAGACTCTCCCTCGAGGGTGGAACTACGATTTTTGCTTCTACTATCTCTATGAAACTATATGTTTATTTTGCTCATTCTAGTCAAATTCATTACTTGAGGAAAACTAATGCTAGAAACATGTTTAGCAAATGGCTTAGCTATTGTCGGTTATATGACATTTTCTGGACCACGATGCTACTCTTCCATTGTTCGATTTCCCCAGTGATAGGCCATGGGGGAAGAAGTAGCAACTATGGATGCACACAATATATCTTTCTAATTATCAATACACATTGTACACACATGATTGTTGTTGAATGTCGATAGACATCAAAACACTTGAAAAACATAAAAATTAACGCAACCATATAAATTAAATGGCTTTTCTCATAGGAGTCAATGCAAAATAAAAATCAAAACACACTTAATAATACATCTCACATTGCAAAAATTAAAATAATAATAATAATGATGAAAATTAACTAAATTATAACTACCACTCTACCATGGAGATCCTTAACCTATAAATATTTTTCCTTAGAATGTCATGGCTTATCATTACCACATTTTATTTTATTTTTAGTTTTAGTTCTATTTAATTTGACTCGATCAAAAAAATTTATTTATAATTATCATTATTGATTAGTTTATTTTATTCTGACAAAGTCAAAATGTTTAGAGGACATTACAACATCTCTACATATTGTGCTAGAGAATAGGCAATAACTTTTAACCTTTATTACTTAATTGAGCCAATGTGTAAATGTTTATAAACATTTATACCACTACATCTTCCCCAACTTTTTTGGGTTTATATTTAATTTTAAAATTGTTATAAAATAAAATAAAAATAAAATATTTGTAAAATATTTTGATTTTGAAATAAGTTATGGTTTTAGAGCAAGTGGTATTGTTCTGACACATGGTATTGTAAGAGATCCTATTTACAAGTTTAAAATATTCATGGTAAAATGAGGGTGAATATCCATAGTCAATAATATTGTTATATTGGAAGCTTATTTTAAGTATTAAGTTTTAATTTAAAATTGTTATAAAATTAAATTAAAATAAAATATTTATAGCAAGATTTTATTTTGAAATAAGTTTTGGTTTTGGGCATGTGGTATTGATGAGCCATGGTATTAGCCTATGTCATAGTAACAAATTCTATTTAAAAGTTAATAATATCCATCGTAGAATGGGGGTTATTGTAAATATTAAATTTTATGTGCTTATTCATAAAATTTAAAAATGTTACAAAATCATTATTTTAATTTAGATGGTAAGAAGAATGCTAATTTATAACATGTGATATGTATATTATGATTTTCTTTTATCTAATTTTTTTTCGTCATTTTATTAAAAAAACAAAATATCTACCCTATGTAGAGAGTAGCACAATTACTATTTTTAAGTGTAAGAAAAAATGACCCTTTTCTTGGGCATTTTTTCCAATTGATTTTGCCAAAATCCAGTAGAGAATTTTATTAATCATAATACTGTTTAATTTTCAAAGTTCAAGTGTCACACTATTTTACTGGGTGTTGAATCCATTGATGCATTCAAAATGCATTTTAAACAAAAAAATGTCACAATCTTACCCCAAATTATACTGTGAGATTAGATCACCCTCATAAATATATCTCTAATAGAATTGTTTTTGTCTTTTTCTTTATTTTTTAAACTTAGTAAACTATGCAAATTATTTAAATCTTCTCTAATTTACTGGTTTATATATGAGGCAATGTATCATAAGATCTATATCATCCTCAATTTTCTTTTGTTTACATATATATTTTCTCTCAGAGATATTCTTGTTGTAGGTAAGTAAACATAAGATTAATCTCACCTTATAAAAACTCATATTATCATGAAGGCCTTGGCACCATTAAAGTTTCTCCATTATTCTTTTTCACCAAACCTCAAATGACTAATAGTTCATCTAGCAAATTTTTTTTCTTCAATCCTCTTTTTTTAATCCATTACATCTTAAACCCTGCTTGTATATGTTTCTATCTTGATAATATATGTAATTGCACTAAGAGCATTTTCTACAACTATATGGTTTATATGTGTAATTACGTATGTGCTCAACAACATAGGGTTAGTACTTGGAATTTAAAAAATACTAATTAAAAAAAAAGGTATAATGTTAACCATAAATAAACTTTTTAATGTCCACTTTAAGTAAAATATTTCAAAAGCTCATAGGGTATATATCAATTGGTAATGGAGTGTATTGTTAAAGCACTCCTTATGTGAAGGTCATTGGGAGAAAACTTCATTGAATAACTAACATGTTAGATCTAAGACTTTTGTGATCCATAAAGTACATAAATCTCTTTCGGATTAATCACATTATTATGAAATGGTTGACTTTTCGAACTAGCTAATGTGGTTCATCCCCAAGACAAGGTGAAAAAAACCTAATCAATCATCAGAATAAATAGTAAGGATGCAACAATGCCCAAATTTAACCTTTAAAAACTAGTCATTAAAAAGCTAGCTATTTTTTAGTTAGTTAATTAGTTATTAAAAAATTTAATTAATTAATAGCAAGGGTTAAAAATAATATTAATAAATAATTTAATTATTTAAAATCATTTTTATAAACGATTTTAACAATTAAAAATATTTTAATAAATAAATATTTTAATTATTTTAATACATATTTTAAAAATATTTATTTATTTAAAAAAATTAAAATTTTAATATAGATTAAATTAAAAGGAATTAAAATTATATAATCTAAGAATAAGAATAGGGAATTTTCATATTATAATAGTATAAGGAAGGGACAAAGCCAAAAAAAAATACTAAAATAATTTTTTAATTTAGATTAAATTAAAAGGAATTAAGATCTTATAATCTAAGAATATGGAATTTTTATATTATAATAATATAAATAAGGGACAAGGTAAAAAAATAATAAAATTAGTAAAAAGGAAAGGAAAGAAACGAACAAACAAAGGGGGAAAAGAATAAAAGGAAGGAAGAAAAAATCAACAAAGAACAAGGGAAAAAATTTAGAACAGGAAAAGGAAGGGAAAAAAACCTACAGAGACCTAGGAAAACAAAAGACAAAACAGAGGAAAGAATCAAATCGAGAGAGTTGGAGTCCGACTCTTACTCAATTTACAGCCATCATCCATGTTGAGATTCTTAGAATGCTTCTCTATCTCAATAGCTTCCCGAATCTTCGTATGGTGGAAGTGTCGACCCTCGCAATGACCTTGGATTCCTCAATGTAGACATGGTAACAAGATTTTTCCGCATGTTCAGCAAGAGATGATTTGTGGGACCGATGTGCCTAATGTCTACAACACACTCCTGGATTCGTTGCCTAATGGATCTCCCCGTTTCTCCAATATAGGGAATACCACAGGAACAAGGAATCATGTAGACACCCTTCATGTCCTTAGGGTCAACAGGGTCCTTGACAGATTCAACTCCTTTTAGATACACAATTTTTTTTTAAATATGTATTAAAATATTTTTTTTTTAATTATTAAAATTGTTTATTAAAATGATTTTAAATAATTAAATTATTTATTAATATCATTTTTAATCCTTGTTATTAATTAATTAAATTTTTTAATAACTAATTAACTAACTAAATAACATCTAGTTTTATAACGGCTAAATCCAGGCAATGTTGTATCCTTACTATTTATTTTGATGATTGATCAATTTTTTTTCACCTTGTCCCGAGGATGAATCACATTAGTTGGTTCGAAACATCGACCAATTTATAATAATGTGATTAATCCAAAATACATTTATCTATTGAATAACTAACAATTTAAAAAATAATTCAATGTAAAGAGTCTCTCTCTCTCTCTCTCTCTCTCTCTATATATATATATATATATATATATATATATATATATATATATCTATATGTATATGTATATGTATATGTATATATATATGTATATATATATATGTATATGTATATGTATATGTATATGTATATGTATATGTATATGTATATGTATATGTATATGTATATGTATATGTATATATGTATATGTATATAGCACTAAACATAAATACCTTAGAAAAGATAACTAATCTTTTAAAGTGAACAAATATATATAAAAAAAAAAATGATATTATATTTTTTCATATTTGAGACTTCTGCGGTTTATATTATGTGTAGGATTTGTTTCAGGATCCATCACATTGATATTGGTCACTTGATGTACTTTACCAACCACCATATGTGGTTCATCATCATGATGAACCATATATGATGGTACGTAACATCGATAAAGTAACCAATATCAATGTGATGGATCGAGAAACAAATCCTAAACAAGATATTTTTTGTGAATAATTAATATTGCAATGCCCTAACTTAGAATTATGAAATATATTGGAATAGAATATATATAAATTGTAAATGTATGGTTAAAATGACAAGAATTGAGCCATGTGAGCTTAAATAACCGACCCTATGCATAAATGATGTAATATTATGCTTGCATGGATTCCTCTTCCTAAATACAAGGCTAAAACTTGACTAGTGAATGGAAAGGCATGTAAAAATGATGTAAATATAATTAATGGACCAATATGTAACTTCAGGTAAGAATTATATGGACCATGTGGTAACTTCATGTAAGGTTGTCATAGTAAACCTGAGTTATGAAAATATTAATGTTGGAATATAATATATAATGGTCAAAGATGGTTGCTGTTGTAGACAATTTTGTCACCCCTAGAGACATCCTAGAGTTGCTATAGACCAGTGCCTAGGACATCTTAATATAGCAAGGAGCTCATAATATAGCTCGGGTTGTCAGTCCAAAAGCTCTCTTACTATCTCTTGTTAAACAAGGAAATTAATTTAAATGGGACCAATCTCTCTCAGAAGCTGATACAAGGATAAGAATAATGTAGGGACATCATGCAAAACTCCAATACAAAAGCATCAGACGGTTAAGAGACAGCTTACTGCAAAGAGGGCCAGTTCAAATAATATGCCACAGAAATCAAATATCAGAAAGTGGATGCATCGAAGAAACATGAAGAAGATACTAGTTAGCATGAGGCCGATACCCAGATACACAACAGAACCACATATGGGCTTATCCAACTAAGAATCCATACATGACAATGGTGTTTTAAAAGCACCCTCCTCAAGTAACTAATATAGCAGAAAATATGGATGAAATGAACATGGAACAGTATATCATGACTAGGCCTATTTAAAGCGCTTGACTAATCCAAGTATGGGCACCAACTAGGATGAATCCTTACTTAAGACCAGTGAGCCACTCGCATTCTAGAACATGATACAAGAAGATAAATAGCATGAAATGAGATTTTATATTAACACATAAGAGAAAATTACATACTATGAGATACCAAAGACCAGAATCCTCATTACAATTATAACTCCTCCTCACTGAGACCCTACGGGCTCTGAGCCTTCATACAGAAGTGTTACAAGATGTATACAAGAACTTCTCACTGCACATTTTACTGATAGAAATCTGGAACCCTTACAATGTCTTTCTTTCTAGCTTTTATTGGAGAAGGAGAAAACTCTCGAGAATGAGGTAGGTGATATACATTTAATGATCTTATTTAAAATGAATTTGAAAGAAAAGCCCGCCTATGCATGTTTGGCGGTGTTGAATTGGTGCAAGTACTCTGCTACTACTTCATGAAATAAATGCTAAGGATGAAAATCTCCTCATGAACAAGATATAAGGAATAAAATATATACATGCTCTGTACTTAGTGGGAAAAGAAAAATCCGTTGCAATAAAGCCTTGAGGTTGCTTGTATTTGTACATGGTACTCTCGCCCTCTGAGCCCCGAACTGGAATTTGCATTTTTCAATGCCGGACACTGAGCTCTTCGATCTTCTGTTGATATTCTTCGTAACCTCATTTATGCTTCCAGCTACCAGAGTCTGCCTCCTTTGAATTGCTATGAGATGTTCAATGGATTTTCTTTCTGTTTCTATTAATGAGGTCATATCCTACAACTACCTCCAACTACCATCTTAAATTTCTCCCTCAGAAAATGTCGATCGAGGCGCTATTGGTCCTTGTCAGAAAAGCAGTGCATCATGGTAATTTTCCATCGCAGCAAGCCTGCAAAACCACAAACTCATTAAGGGAAATTAGACAGGGACTGTGAATCATGGAGGGGTCGACAGAAACAAATACAAAGGCATGATCAAGCCGGAGGGATACGCAGGGTGGCGGAGAAAATGTAATGGAGGAGCGAAGAATGAGCCGGTAAAGGATTATAACGTAAGAACTTCAAAATACAATAAATGGATCGGATTTAGACAAGTGGATGTACGACAGATTGCATGGGGGGCATGACGTGGAGATACAGGTTGATGGCGTGGCGGGAGGTGGACTTAATCATCAATCAATTACATGGACAATCCTAACCCTTCGTCCTTAAGACGAGATTGACGGCTGGAACAGCATTTGGGGCGACAGATAGCGGGCCCGGGGCGCTTTATATGGCGGGTAAAAATCACGCAACTACGCCGAATTATCACCGTAGGATGGAGGCTCACAGATCTGACGGTGGTGATGGATCCCGCTGGGCGGCCCACAACTGAACGCTAATGCGCGAAATGAAAATGGTTTCGGGACGTACAGAGGGACACGCGTCACCCGGCGTATGGAATCGCTGGATCCGTGGGAAATACCGCCGGCCTCAAATAGGTGGTGCGGAATGAAACCAATGGTTTTCTGCGACGGGATACGGACGCGGGGGCCACCAAGGAAAACAGACTCCGCTCCATTGATTTACTTCTGATCGGACGACCACGGGTGCCCTCGAAACTTTGGACGGTTAGCCCCTTTCCGCCTGGCGCCCGGTCTCGCGCTTGAGTCATATGGGGAATAAAACAAAGGGGCTAAGACTGCAGGGGTTAGGCCCGATATGTTTTTTAAATGTGGATTTTAACCTTTGCGGAGTGGATTTTTCGGGCGGAAAAGGGTAACGACAAACAGAATATGAAGGTTTTTGGCCATGATAACAGGTTTGAAAGATCATGGGGGAGCATTAGGCCAAAAATTTAGGCCGAAGGGCTGATATGTACAACATCGGCTCCATCTGGGGACGGTACGTTCCTCCGTGGACGTGGCGAGAACCTGCAGACCAGTGATCATTTTTGTGCATACCCTGATCTTCTGCTCTTTTGGCTTTTTTCTTCATAATTTATCAGTGCACGCACAAAATCAAAACTAAAACAAAAACATATATACAGTATGGTACATTAGGCTTGCTCTTCCTGGATCAAAATTGAAAATAGGGCTTGAGGAATTGGCCATTTACAGGGGAGTCAAGCAGATCACCCTGTAAGTTTTCCAATATGAATGTGTTGTTACCTCCCTGTTCCACAACTTTAAATGGACCAAACCAAAGTGGATCAAATTTAGCATGCTTTCCCTTCTCTACTCTTCGAACGTCCCATCTAAGAACCAGGTCTCCAATTTGAAATTTTCTATCTTTCGCATGCCGATCAAAGATGCTTTTCATTTTCTCTTGATACTCCGCTAATCTCTGATTCACTTGGCTCTGTGTTTCTTCCAATCCTACCAGTTGGTTAATCCTTCTGACCATGTCATCTGATTCTTCCTGACTTTCCTGCATGAAACGTGTGACTGGCAAAGCCAATTGCACAGGAAACACTGTTGCTCGTCCGTATACTAATTCATAAGGAGATTTCCCTGTTGCTCTCTTGCTGGTTATCCTATTCGCCCATAGAGCAAACTTCAATTGGGAATCCCAATTCTTTTGTTTCTCATTAATTTTCTTCTTCAAGGCCCTCACCAGGGTTTTGTTGGAAGATTCTGCCAAGCCATTCCCCTGTGGATAGTAAGCTGTGGAGTGATTTAATGCAATATTATACTACTGGCAGAAATTTACAAATTTATTGGACTTGAAGGCTTGTGCATTAT
Organism: Pinus albicaulis; assembly: GCA_034641835.2. Classification (NCBI taxonomy): domain Eukaryota; kingdom Viridiplantae; phylum Streptophyta; class Pinopsida; order Pinales; family Pinaceae; genus Pinus; species Pinus albicaulis. Next base: position 1,399,024,524 of record CM076581.1, on the reverse strand, counting down.
CAGTTACAATTCTAGCTGGACAGCCAAACCTGGATATGATGTTTTCTTCCATGAATTTGATGATTACAGCATCTGTAGCATTTCTCACAGGTATGGCTTCCACCCACTTTGTAAAGTAATCTGTTGCAGTCAATATCCATTTATGTTGGCCACTTGAAGGGGGATGTATTTCTCCAATAAAATCTAATCCCCATTGCTGAAATGGTTCATCTATATGAACTGGAATTAAAGGCAGAGCGGGCATCTTTTGTCTCTCAGCAAATTTTTGACATTTATCACATGCTCTAACCCAATTAAAAACATCTCCAAATAATTTAGGCCAATAGAAGCCAGCCTTCAGAACTTTATGGGCTGTAGCCCTCCAACTGTAATGTCCCCCACAGATTCCTTCATGAAATTCTATCATTATATTTTCTACTTCATTTTCTATAAGGCATAATAATAATATACCTGAAGGATCTCTCCAATATAGCTGCCCATCAGAAACTATATACTTTTGTGACTTCAGCCTCAAAGCCCTGTATTTTGATTTGTCACAGCTAGTAGGATAGCTGAGTGTCAAAAGGTATTCAACTATTTCTTTGTACCATGGACTAGTGAGATATTTCATGTGTATCTTTTGAGAGGCCATCTCTAGTCCTTGCTATTCTTCTCCTTTCTCAGATTCTTCATTTGCTATCATGGATAAATTTATGCCTAGAGCCTGATGATTTGATTCAGACAAAATTTTGGCTAGCCCTTGTCCTTTAACCATCTTAGTGGGTCTTATGTCCAGATCGTATTCCTGTATTTTTGCAATCCATCTTCCTCTTTTTCCTTCACTATCTCCTTGAACGAGGATGTCTTTGACAGCTGTTGTGGGAACATATGCAGTGATGTGAGATTGCAAAACATATGTCCTAAAGGCTTTGAGAGATTTCACCAGGGCATATGCCTGCTTTTCTAGTATGTTATATTTCAATTCTTCATCATGCAACACCTGACTGAAAAAGGCTATTGGTTGCTCAAATCCATCTTCATTTTTCTGCAGCAAGACTCCAGCTACTGTATGAGGTGAAGCAAATTAAAAGATCATAAATGGCTTTGTATAATCAGGCCCAACTAGCACAGGAGCCTCTGCAAATGCCTATTTTATCCTTGTGAATGCATCTCTAGATTCTTGGGACCATTTTACTTCATTATTCTTTTTCAACATATCAGTTATATGCCTAACTATCTCAGCATAGTTAGGAATGAATCTTCTTAGAAAATTAATTCGGCCTAGAAACACCTGCACTTCCTTCTTATTCCTGGGTAAAGGAATACTATTTATTACCTCAACTCTTTTAGGGTCTATTTGCACACCATCTCTAGTCACAATGTGCCCTAAAAGTTTACCTTCCTCCAATGCAAACAAAGACTTTTGTGGATTAAGAGAAAGGCCATACCTTCTGCATTTTTCAAAAGTTCTCCGTAAATGCTCAATATGCTCATCATCATTCTTGGAAAATACTGTAATATCATCAAGATACACCACCAAGAATTTATCTTGTTCACCAACAAAAGCAATGTCCATAGCCCTCTGAAAGGTGGCCCCTGCATTGAATAGTCCAAAAGGCATCTTGGCATACATGAATGTTCCCCATGGCATGGTGAAAGCAGTCTTTTTTTGGTCTTCTGGGGATACAGCCACCTGATTATAACTAGAAAAACCATCCATCATTGACATTCTAGATGCCCCCACCACTTTCTGCAGGATGTGGTCCATCTTAGGCAGTGGATAATTATCCTTTAGAGATGCTCTATTTAAATTCCTGAAATCCACACATAATCTTATTTCTCCATTCTTTTTTCGAACAGGGACAAGATTTGCCACCCATTCAGAGTACCTTAGTGGCACTATTATTTTGGCTTGTAGCAGCTTCTTGATTTCTTTTTCAATTGAAGGGAGCAGCAGAGGATTTATCTGCCTGAGATTCTGCTTATAAGGCTTCGCACCTTCCCTCAAAGGAATTTTATGCTGCATTATATTAATATCAAAAGCTTTTAGGTCCTGATAGGACCATGCAAATACATCCTTATATAACTGAAATAATTTCAAATATTTCTCTTTATATTCTTCTGGGACCTTTTTGGATAATTTGACAATTTTGGGATCAGCATAAGTACCCAGATTTAAATCTTCCACTTGTTCTTCTTCTACTGTTTTACTGTGCTGCAACGGAACATCGTTTTTATCAAACAATCTTTCTAGAGGCACCAGCCCTCTAGGTATGATATTTCCTTTCAGCTGCAGCACTTTATTGCCTGCTATTTTTTCTTCCCATTTATTTTCTACGACATTTTCAACCTCCTCTTCTTCATTATCATCAATCTCCATATTTGAAAACTCACCCACTGTCTCCAGGAATCTCTTCATCTGTTCATCATCTTCAAAAACCTGCCAGTGTTTAATATTATCTGGGATTGATGGCCTGTATCATACTTCAATTTCATACCTCAAAAGAGGATTCTGTGGAGGACGAAATGTACTAGCAGCCATAGCAAGAGAGTCTGCCATTCTGTTTTGCTCCCGGGGCATGAACTGTATGTAAATGCCGAGAAGAAATTTTTTACCATGTCCCATACTTCATTTCTATATGCTCTCAACCGGGGGTGTTTATTTTGACATTGATTTCTGACCTGTCTTACCACCAGTTTAGAGTCTCCCATGACTTTTAAACTTTGTATGCCCATATTCTTGGCTGTCTGTAGTCCCAATAAAAGTGCTTCATATTCAGCTACGTTGTTGGTAGCCTCATATTCCAATTTAAAGGACAGTGGGACCCATTTGCCTGTAGGAGAGATTAATAACACCCCAGCTCCATTGCCTTCTCTTGAATTTGCCCCATCAAAATGTAAAGTCCAGATTCCAGCTTCATGATTTTTTGAAGGCTGCTCATCCTTAATTTTGAAGGAGGATTCATGCACATAGTTTTGATCTTCTTCTAGCATAAAGCATGAAAAATCTCCTTCTTTACTATAGACTGGTGAATTTTCAGAGTTATCAGCCTTAGTAACTACCTTGACAAATTTAGTCTCTCTGTATAACCTCCTCTCCTGTCCACCAAAAACTGGGATGGTAGCATATGTTAAATCCAGCTTAATTGACCCACCAATTTTTGTACCCCATGACCTTGACAGCAACATGCCAAAGCGGGTTGGGATATCAGCCACCACAATGTCCATGACCACACTCTTTGCTGGAATTTGGGCCAAATTGACCACTAAATCTTTAATCATCCCCAAGCATTTGACTCTTTTGGAATCAAATGAATAAAGGTCTTTATATGGGCGTGTGATTTGCAGTCCTAGTTGTTCCATGACAGATAGAGGCATAAGATTATGGGAAGCCCCAGAATCTAACATACAATTGTGTAACAACAGGTCATGAATAACTAGAGACACATAAAAAGGAGTAGAAGGATCTACTTCCTCAACATGTGGGCCAAAGACTACCATGGGTCTTTCTTCTTGAAGGTTTAAACTATTAGGCACAATTGATATTTCAGGAGGGAGCATAAAAGAAGTAACTTGAGACTGATATGCAGGTTGTTTTAGCAGCTCGGTCAAGGGGACTGGAATTTTAATTTTCTCAAGTTCTTTTTGCAAACTAAAAGCAGGAGGGGGATTTTATATTACAACATCTTTTAACTCTTTATTTTCAGCTGAAGATTTAATTTCCTTTGACACTGACTCAGCATTGGGAGGACTAACTACTTTTGAAGAAGAAGGAATCTGGTCATTAGGCTGCAAGGGAGTATTTAGAGGACTCTTACCTTTTTCTGTGTTTCTCTTTGTTGCTGATTCCTTCTGAGCAGGTACCTCCTTCTGAGGTGGCTCCTCTTCTTGATCTTGAGTTCGGGTCCTCTTCCTTGAAGATCTGAGATCATATTTTACATTGAATTGTGCTTGCATGAAATCAGCAAATTGCTTACAATAATGATCAATCTCTGCTTATTCTTCTTCTTCTTCTTCTTCTTGCAATGGGCATTCCATATCATCATTGTTTGAAAAAGAAAGATTTGAATCTTCTAGTTCATAAGCAGCATCTTCAGTGGAGTCATCTGCTGGACCTTCCAGGTACAAGGGATGTGGTACCTGATCTTGCTGCTCCTTTGCTTCCCTTGGAAATATTTGCAATGGTGGTCTCTTGTACTGAGGATTGTATCCTCTATTTGGAGCATTATAGAAATTCTTGAGAGCTGCATTCTTAGCCTCCAACTCAAGCTTGACCATCTTCTTTGTCATTTTGCTTATTTCCTCCATTTTATCTGAATCCTTATCCTGGTTAGAGGAGGAAACCTCTTCTTTTCCTTTCCTCCTAGTATCTTGTTCAGCCTTCCCTTTTAATTTTCCAGAGGAAGCAAAGTTAGCTTCCAATTCAAGAGCATCTGACTGAGCATCATCTAGGGTAGCAGGTTTTCTTTCCCTTAGAGAGAATCCAAAATCTGAGTCAAATGCTGCTATGAAAACAACTTTGGCAGCATTCTGATGTGGCTTCATATCAGCAGGGAGATTTAGATATAACTTATTAAATCTCTTGATAAACTCTGACACTCCTTCATTATGTTTCTTCTTAAGAGTATTGAATTCAGTAAGACACTGTCCATGGTCTTTCTTTTCTCCCCATTTCCTGAGAAAAGTATTCTCCATGTCATCCCAGGTGGTTACTGAACGGTTTCCCAATGTCTTGAACCATTTTCTGGCTTCACCATCCAAATATTGCACAAACAATCTCAAGACCACATCCAAATGTTCTACATTTAAGTTTTCTACAAAAGAGCAGAAAGTCTCAAGATGTTTCTGAGCATCAATTTCATTTTCACCATTAAATCTGGGCAATATCTTCAAATAATCCTATGGCATATCATTCAGAACTTGTGGTAAGGCTAGTGGAGCGTACATGTTCAATAGGAAAGCGGGAACATTAGCCATTGGAGGAGGTGGGGTTTGTGCAACAATTTGATGTACAAATGAAGGAAGGGGAGGAGGAGGAAGTGGAGTATGTATAACAATGGGAATATACTGTACAGAAGCCTGAGGTGTAGATGGAAACAATTCACGATTAACGGGGGATACTTATGTAACTTCTTTAACTTCCTCAGCCTCAGTGGTAGGATGAAAGTTCACTTTAGCTCTAGCACTTCCCTTTGGTGGGCTATCCGAGTAATATTCAGGATTTTCTTCAATGAAATCAGGGTTTTCTAATGGAACTTCTTGAGAAGAGGAGGATGGGAAGTCTTCTACAGAATATTCAAGGTTTTCAGCATGAACTGACTGTCTTTCTCTCTAACTTCTCCTATGTACAATCTTCTCTGGGTCAGATACAGAGGATGTCTTTAACTTAGAGGAATCTGACCTCAAATGTGGCTTTCGAGGAGCCAGGACTACCAATAGATTTATCAAATAAAGAACAATGGAGTTACCAAGGTGAGAGATATACAACTCTTCAACTCTCTGTTCTCACCTGGTTAGAGAGTGAATATGACTTGTCGAGGCCCAGGGAATCTGATATTCTCAAATTCGTCCCCGGCAACGGTGCCAGAAAGATGTTGCAGACAATTATTGTCTACCCTAGAGACAGCCTAGAGTTGAAATAGACTAGTGCCTAAGACATCTTAACATAGCAAGGAGCTCATAATATAGCTTGGGTAGTCAATCCAAAAGCTCTCTTACTATCTCTTGTAAAACAAGGAAATTAGTTTCAAATGGAACCAAACTCTCTCAGAAGCTGATACAAAGATAAGAATACTGTAGGAACATCATGCAAAACTCCAATATAAAAGCATCTGATAGTTAAGAGACAGCTTACTGCAAAGAGGGCCAGTTCAAATAATATGCCACATAAATCAAATATCAGAAAGTGGATGCAATGAAGAAACATGAAGAAAATACTAGTTAGCATGAGGCTGATACCTAGATACACAACAAAACCACATATGGGCTTATCCAACTAAGAATCCATACATGACAATGGCGTTTTAAAAGCACCCTCCTCAAGTAACTAATATAGCAGAAAATATGGATGAAATGAACATGGAACAGTATATCATGACTAGGCCTATTTAAAGCGCTTGACTAATCCAAGTATGGGCACCAATTAGGACGAATCCTTACTTAAGACCAGTGAGCCACTCGCATTCTAGAACATGATACAAGAAGATAAATAGCATGGAGTGAGATTTTATATTAACACATAAGAGAAAATTACATACTGTGAGATACCAAAGACCAGAATCCTCATTACAGTTATAACTCCTCCTCACTGAGACCCTACGGGCTCTGAGCCTTCATACAGAAGTGTTACAAGATGTATACAAGAACTTCTCACTGCACAGTTTACTGATAGAAATCTGGAACCCTTACAATGTCTTTCTTTCTAGCTTTTATAGGAGAAGGAGAAAACTCTCGAGAATGAGGTAGGTGATATACATTTAATGATCTTATTTAAAATGAATTTGAAAGAAAAACCCGCCTATGAATGTTTGGCGGTGTTGAATTGGTGCAAGTACTCTGCTACTACTTCATGAAATAAATGCTAAGGATGAAAATCTCCTCATGAACAAGATATAAGGAATAAAATATATACATGCTCTGTACTTAGCGGGAAGAGAAAAATTTGTTGCAATAAAGCCTTGAGGTTGCTTGTATTTGTACATGGTACTCTCGCCCTCTGAGCCCCGAACTGGAATTTGCATTTTTCAATGCCGGACACTGAGCTCTTCGATCTTCTGTTGATATTCTTCGTAACCTCATTTATGCTTCCAGCTACCAGAGTCTGCCTCCTTTGAATTGCTATGAGATGTTCAATGGATTTTCTTTCTGTTTCTATTAATGAGGTCATATCCTACAACTACCTCCAACTACCATCTTAAATTTATCCCTCAGAAAATGTCGATAGAGGCGCTATTGGTCCTTGTCAGAAAAGCAGTGCATCATGGTAATTTTCCATCGCGGTAAGCCTGCAAAACCACAAACTCATTAAGGGAAATGAGACGGGGACTGTGAATCATGGAGGGGTCGACAGAAACGAATACAGAGGCATGATCAAGCCGGAGGGATACGCAGGGTGGCGGAGAAAATGTAATGGAGGAGCGAAGAATGAGCCGGTAAAGGATTATAACGTAAGAACTTCAAAATACAATAAATGGATCGGATTTAGACAAGTGGATGTACGACAAATTGCATGGGGGGCATGACGTGGAGATACGGGTTGATGGCGTGGCGGGAGGTGGACTTAATCATCAATCAATTACATGGACAATCCTGACCCTTCGTCCTTAAGACGAGATCGACGGCCGGAACAACATTTGGGGCGACAGATAGCGGGCCCGGGGCGCTTTATACGGCGGGTAAAAATCGCGCAACTACGTCGAATTATCACCGTAGGATGGATGCTCACAGATCTGACGGTGGTGATGGATTCCGCTGGGCGGCCCACAACTGAACGATAATGCGCGAAATGAAAATGGTTTCGGGACGTACAGAGGGACACTCGTCACCCGGCGTATGGAATCGCTGGGTCCGCGGGAAATACCACCGGCCTCAAATAGGTGGTGCAGAATGAAACCAATGGTTTTCTGCGACGGGATACGGACGCGGGGGCCACCAAGGAAAACAGACTCCGCTCTGTCGATTTACTTCTGATCGGACGGCCACGGGTGCCCTCGAAACTTTGGACGGTTAGCCCCTTTCCGCCTGGCGCCCGGTCTCGCGCTTGAGTCATATGGGGAATAAAACGAAGGGGCTAAGACTGCAGGGGTTAGGCCCGATATATTTTTTAAATGTGGATTTTAACCTTTGCGGAGTGGATTTTTCGGGCGGAAAAGGGTAACGACAAACAGAAGATGAAGGTTTTCGGCCATGATAATAGGTTTGAAAGATCAAGGGGGAGTATTAGGCCAAAAATTTAGGCCGAAGGGCTGATATGTACAGCAGTTGCAAAGAGAACGATGGGTCTATAATTCCATCGAAAGGAAAGAGGAAAGGGATCCTATGGAAAAATAATCATTTATTGCTAACTGTCATCCTATGATCTCATTTTATATCCATCATGTGCTTTAAACAAATCCCATCCACCTCCATAGACTTAGAATCCAATAATTTAATGATTAGGTGATCATGTCCAAGTTGAAAAAAATGCTCAAAAATTGAACTGCTCAGAATTGGTTGCAATTTGAATGACCGGATAGGCCTCATCGCTACGATTCTGGCACTCTGAATGGGACTCAAATCCAATGTCGTATGTGAAAGTTACTGAAGTTTGAAATCGCCCAATAACCTCCAAAACATAACTTTTGAACAAATTTTTTTTGTCATTTTAAGAAAATTTGTGTCGCAAATTTCATTTTTTAATTAAATTTTTTATAGACCTATCATAGGGTGCCAAGTGGCCTTCCCAGAGGCTACCATGTGGCCCCAGGCCATTGGTTAAAAACATGTTGAAAGTTGGAGGTCAAGGTGGGTCAAACCCTCGACCCGACTCATCGAGTAGGGTTGATCCGACCATTATACCATGGGCAAGAACTCGTGTAGAGGGCGAATTGGGCGGCATCAAACAACCAATCGGGTCACCTCATGTAGGAAGTAAACGACCAGTCGGGTCGCCTTGGGTCGATGTTGAACGCATTCGAGTCAATGTGTAATGGGCTTGTTGAACGAATATTCAGGTCGGCAGAGTTAGGTGTTAAGCCCTCAAGGGTCAATGCCTTGGTAATAATACCAGGGGCCCAAGACCATGGGCGAAACCCTTTTCAATGGACATAGTTTAGGTGATAAGCCCCCAGGGCTAAGGGATAAGGTGCCCGGCGACCACTCACCATAACCAAGGGCTAAGCCCCATTTCAAACGGCAGAGATTTGGTTAAGCCCATTTCCATACGTCCACCAGTAGAGAACCGTCGCCTAAAAAATTTCAACCGGCGGAAGGTAAGGGGGCTAGCCCTCAGAGCTAGCCCCTACTCCATGTAACCTTGACTTGTGACCGAGAGCGTAGTTCAAACCTTCTCCACCAGCAGCATTTAACCGCCCGGATTTTCAGCATGTGAACACGACTTAACTAACAGTTACATTTATTTTTGCCCCCAAATTTAGCGCGGTTCCATCATTTTCGGTCCTGTCCACCAGTTTAACGCTCCTAACTAGAGTTAGCCCACATTTAATGGGGTTTCAAGTGACATTGGGCAGAAATTTGTTTTGATCATAACTTCCTCAATATTGAACCAAAGTGGATGAAATTTTAGTCAATTTTGGCTTTCTTGAGCATTCTAGAGTGTTTGGGACAGGTTGCAGAGCAAACAGAGGTGTTCTTGAGCCATTTTTTCTTCAGGGAAGAGGAAAGAGCCACTAGGGCCATCAGGGATATGGAGCTGTATTGGGTTATACTTCACTATTTGAGGTGAAACAAAAGCCATTTTTAGCTTATTTATGTCTTCTGAAGTCAAATTAACAGCTTTTTTTCCTGTTTAGGCATATATTTCATTGTATAACCATTTTGAGCAACTTAATAGAGCAAGGACATGCCCATTGGGGGCCTTGGACCCAACAGATGTAGCCCAGGAGGGGTGAACTGCCTTATCAGTTTGTTGTGTTATGCTATGGTGAATTTCTCTTGCTGTGTATTTCTGATATAATATGTTAAAAAATAAACTTAATTGACATTTTCTCACACAAAAACTCAGAAAAAATTACCAAAAACACTTTTTTTAACGTGCAAGACATGGAGAATATTTTGCACATTAATTTTAATGGAAATGGATACTTTGCTTAGCATTAAAAATAGTTCCATTTTCAGATCAGATGGTATCATAGCTCAGGATTTGAACCTTAGGAGCTAGAGTTTTACTCATCATTTGTTCTTGTGCAAATATATAGTTGATTGTTTGCAAGTTTTGATGCTTACTAGGCTTAAACTCAAGAGAGGTGAAGGAAACTTGGTTAATGCACAAAGTAATCCACAACCAAGAAGGGCTAGAGAGCCACCTCCAAGAGCCATTCAAGAAGCTTCAAGCATGTCTTCAAGAGAAGGACAAGCTCCTGAAGATATTGATCCCAAAGAAGAGGAACGAGTATTCCGAAAGGCCTTCCTAGACATGATAGAGATGATAAGGATACTCTATAAAGAAAGGAATGATAGGCTTGTAGAAGAAGGGTCTAGACACCAGAAAGAAGGAGAGAGTTCTTCAGGAGGAAATAAAGGTGATGACAAGTCAAATAAAGGACATGGAGGTACATCGTCATCATCTACCTCGGTGAATCAATCTCACAAGTCTAAAACCACTGGTAAAAGTCAAATTTTAAAGCTTGATGTTAAATTTGAGTTGCCTATGTTTAATGGTGAGGTAAATGCAGAGAAACTTGACAATTGGATAAGACAGTTGGAAGTTTATTTGAGGATACAAAACCTTCATGAAGACTACACCAAGATTCAATTAGTCTCTTTAAGAATGGAAGGAGCAGCATTGGTATAGTGGGAAGCCAAGACTAAGGATGAAATTAAAAAACATGGTAAGATCACTTTATCATGGGCTGAATTTATTTCCGCAGTTAAGCAGCAATTTTATCCATTAGCTCATTTACAAAAGGCTATCATGAATTGGCAAAGTTTTAGATAACTTAAGGGACAAAGTGTTCAAGATTACACTCAAGATTTTAGAAGAAGGGCTTTATTACTTTGAATTGATTTGCATAGCCAAGAGACTTTGCTGAAATATATAGGTGGTTTACACAACTATCTTATACATACTATCCTTATGTTCAATCCTACTAGTCTAGACAAGGTTTGTGTCCAAGCCACACATTTAGAGGTTAGAGGTTAAAAATCTTTTGATGGGAATGAGGGTAGTGAATTTAAAGGCAAAGGTAGAAAAATAAATGCAAACTCTAGGAAAGAAAAAGGAAAATTATTTTTTAAAAATTGTTCCAAAACAAGCCACGATGAAGACCATTGCTGGAAACTTCATCTAGAGCTGAAACCAGAAAAATTTAAAACCAAAGATAAGGCCAAAGAAAAGGGAAAAACGGTTGCAACTGGTGAACAAGACTTAGGGTCTGAATCAGGAGATGAAACTAAAAGCATAGCCATGGTACTAAAGAACATAAAGGGGAAAGATATTGTAAATGAAACAAATCCCAGTTCTAGCACTTTAAACTGTCACATAGAAGCTCCAAATTAAGAGAGGAGGATAGAGCTGTTTCATGTGAGGATAATATCAAAACACACAAAGATAGACACACTATTTGATAGTGGGTCACAAGCGAATCTCATCTCAGAATACTTAGTCAAGAAGTTGAAACTTGAGACCATTCCACATCCAAAGCCATATCCACTTGGATGGATTTGCAAGGATGCTAATTTACAAGTCTCAAGAAAGTGCATGTTGCGCTTCGCCATAACAACTCATTAAGTTGATTTGGTTGAACTATATGTGGTACTGATTGACATTACAGGTGTGGTGTTGGGTAGTCCATATTTATATGACAGAAAAGTGATCTTCCATTGCCATGAGAACAAATATCACCTATTCAAGGATGGCAAGGAGTTTATTGTGAGAGCACTTCGAAAGAAGCTAGAATCATCTTTAGTGAATGCAAGGCAATTGAAAAGGCTTGTCAATGCAAGTCAAAATCTGAATTTGTTGATGATTAAGAAAAAATATTTTGTACATAATCATTTTCATGTTGTTGCTGATGTAAATGATGATATGTTTTAGACTGAAAGCATGTCGCCTTTGGAAGAAGATGACAAGATGTTGCAGAAAGTACCTTTGGTGTCGATCGGTGCAGAGAACAAAGTGTCGGTGCAAGGTGGTGCAAGAATCCAAGAGAGGGAAAAGCATGCAAGCAAAGAGGGAACAAATTTTAGTATGGGTCGTTGCTGGTTTCAGAATCGCAGATTGGTATGGCGAGAAAACTTGGTCGGGAATCGACACAAGTACATGGCTCATTCGACAAAAATTCGCCATGAGGACAGTTGGCAAGGTGAATATCAATTTCATTTTCCTTAGAAGGTAGACCATTGTAGAAACAATATGTATTCTGCAAATTTTAGTTGCTATTCTGCAAATTCCAAAAATTTACATTATGACTCAGTCAAGGTTAGCAACGGTCAGTCAGCAGATTCAAGGAAGAATTTATCTTTTTATGAGAAGCTCAATTTGATGAAGTCAGGAAGATTTCAGTGGTTCAAGGTTGAAAGAGTGGAGAATTAGTCTCCTCATCTTCAATTTCTATAATTCAGAGAGGTTTTTGGGTCCAAAAGCTTCCCATTTGGGAGGTGTAATCAGGTGATCATGTCCAAGTTGAAAAAAATGCTAAAAAATGGAACTAATCAGAATTTGTTGCAATTTGAATGATCGGATAGGCCTCGTCTCTGCGATTCTGGCACCATGAACGAGACTCAAATCTGATGTCATATGTGGAAGTTATTGAAGTTTGAAATCGCCCAATAACCTCCAAAACAAGGACTTTTGAACAAAAAATATTTGTCATTTTCAGAAAATTTATGTGGAAAATTTCATTTTTATAATTAAATTTTGTATAGGCCTATCATAGGGTGCCACGTGGCCTACTCGGAGGCTACCACATGGCCCCAGGACATTGTTTAAAAACATGTTTAAAGTTGGAGGTCAAGGTGGGTCGAACCCTCGACCTGACTCATCGGGCAGGGTCGACCCGACCGTTATACCATGGGCAAGAACTCGTGCAGAGGGAAAGTCGGGTGGCATTAAATGACCAGTCGGGTCGCCTCGTGTAGGAATTAAACGACCAGTCAGGTCACCTCGGGTCGATGTTGAACACATTCGGGTCAGTGTGTAATGAGCTTGTTGAACGAACAGTCGGGTCGGCAGAGTTAGGTGTTAAGCCCTCAAGGGTCAGCGCCTTGGTAATAAGATCAAGAGCCCAAGACCATGGGCTAAAACCTTTTCAATGGGCGGAGTTTTGGTGATAAGCCCCAAGGGCTAAGGGATAAGGCACCCCGTGACCACGCACCATAACCAAGGGCTAAGCCCCATTTCAAACGACGGAGATTTGGTTAAGCCCATTGCCATACATCCACCGGTGGAGAACCATGGCCTAAAACATTTCAACCAGTGGAAAGGTAAGGGGGCTAGCCCTCAGAGCTAGCCCCTACTCCATGTAACCTTGACTTGTGACCAAGAGCGTGGTTCAAACCTTATCCGCCAGCAACACTTAACCACTCGGATTTCCAGCATGTGAACACGACTTAAACTAACAATTACATTTATTTCTTCCCCCAAATTTAGTGTGGTTCTTCCATTTTCGGTCCTGTCCACCAGTTTAGCACCCCTAACTGGAGTTAGCCCACATTTAGTGGGGTTTTCAAGTGACATTGGGCAGAAATTTGTTTTGACCATAACTTCCTCAATATTGAACCAAATTGGATGAAATTTTAGTCAATTTAGGCTTTCTTGAGCATTCTAGAGTGTTTGGGATAGGTTACAGAGAGAAAATAGGTTTTCTTCAATCATTTTTTCTTCAGGGAAGAGGAAAGAGCCACTAGGGCCATCAGGGAGATGGAGCTGTATTGGGTTGTACTTCACTGTTTGAGGTGAAACAAAAGCCATTTTTAGCTTATTTATGTCTTCTGAAGTCAAATTAACAACTTGTTTTGCCTATTTATGCATATATTTCACTGTATAACCATTTTGAGCAACTTAATAGAGCAAGGACATGCCCATTGGGAGCCTTGGACCCGACAGATGTAGCCCAGGAGGGGTGAAATGCCTCATCAGTTTGTTGTGTTATGCTATGGTGAATTTCTCTTGCTGTGTATTTCTGATATAATATGTTAAACAATAAACTTAATTAACATTTCCCCACACAAAAACTCAGAAACAATTACCAAAAACACTTTGTTTAACCTGCAAGACATGGAGAATACTTTGCACATTAATTTTAATTGAATGGATACTTTGCATAGCATTACAAATAGTTTCATTTTCAGATCATTTAATGTGTGTAGAGGTTGGTGGAAAAGTTTCCTTGCATAATTATTGTAGTATGGGTTGAGTACAATTAAGAGGAAGTGTAAGAATACTTCATTCTCTTATCAAAATGAAGGTCAATCGGCATTCTCCTCAACTAAATCTCAGTTTTTATTCACTTTATGATTCTAAGACATGCATTCAATCGAGACACACCCATAGTGCATTATTCCTTCGTAACCATTAATAAATCTACAGAATGACCAAATTAATACTATGAAAGAGGAATTGAAGACCTTGTATGAGAGAAATATGGTTATAGAGGAGCAAGCACGATAGGAAAGATATGTATTCCTCATCCAAGGTGTATTTGTTGACCATTGGATGCATGAGAGATAAGTGTTATTCTTGCAAGCTATACCCACACAACATTTAATGGATTGGACTCTTTCTACCTACACTTAAGGTTACCAGAAAGGAAGGATATATGTAAAGGATGAGAAAAATAAAAGAAACATATTACTCATGTTGTTTATGGGAATGGAAGAGAATTCCATGGTTGTTTAATGGCTAGATGAGATGCCTGGAGTAGTTTATAATGAGAATATTTCCTGATCCATGAGAGAAAATGTGTTAAGTTGGGTGAGCTAAAAGTGGGAAGTATGGTTCCTTTGCCCATGTGTCCTCACAACCTAGCTTGGGTTGGCCTCTATAATAGATTTTTATGGTTGGTAGAAATTTTCTCATACACAATCAATGTATTGAACTTCCTATTGTTAAAATATATTTGTTATTTTTCTATTTATGAATCTTAAATATCATGTTATTTTCTCTTATGAATGTGTGTGTGTGTGTGAGAGAGAGAGAGAGAGAGAGAGATAAGGAGAGAGAGGTATTATAAACATAAAAACTTTATTACCACATAATATATGAATACATGCTTCTATTTTTCATTGCATGTTAATTATTACACTTCAAGTAATTTTTGAATTTGTTTGGAGCCTCTATAGACACTATCCTTGTATTGTTATAATGGATTATGTTAGTGTAAAATATTATCGAAGGTGTACGGAAATATCATACTTTAGCTATGAGTGAAGAATATCGCTAACAACAGAATTCGTTGTTCAACCCTTTAGATCTGCAATATACAATTAAAACAAATCCTACAAAAACCCCGATGTATGCAGTAAAAGTAGTTAAAAAGCAAAAAGAAATAACACTGATGCAAAATTAACTCCAACTAGCCAACAGACAAGATAAGATTAAAGAATGATTTTTGTATTACATAATTATGGGTAAAGGAAACAAGTAAATGTTACCATTCCCCCTCAATGGCATGGGTTTTTCGTTGTCCTCAATGCTTCAATTTCGTGAGTCTCTCTCTCTCAATGGTGTAGAAAACACAAAGCATCTGTTGAACTCAAATGAGAGCTCAAATGACAAAATAAAATGCTAGTGACAATAAGAGTGATCAAAGTAAAGAATGAATGGAAAAACCCTTCTATTTATAACAAAATATTGAATTATCCTTGATAATGGAGAATAATAAAATATTATTAACCAAAATCTAGATCTAACCTCATGGAATATTTTATTATATTTTGTTTATGGGAAAAAGTATTTAAACTGGTTAAATATCATTACTTAGAAATAATAAACAAATAAATTACTTATTTATCATTTCTAGAATGTGGTTAAAGAATAATAAACAAATAATGATTTGTTTAATTATTCCTAGGTGATTTAGTCAAATTTAACAAGGAATAATAACTAAATAATGATTTAATTAATCAGTTCTAGAGAAAAATAAGAAAAATAATGATTTATCTAATTATTTCTCATAATTGGGTTAAATATAACCAGGAATGTTAGTTAAACAATGGCTTAATTAATTATTCCTCGAGGAAAATAAAAAAAATAATGATTTATTTAATTATTCCTCATGGGGTTTCTTGTTTTAAGCATAAATAACTTTTAAAAATATGGTTTATTAAATTATTTCTTATAGTGAAAGAAATTTTACTATGGTAAAATTGGTCTTACATGGTGTACATCGATCAATCTAATTAGAAATGGTTAGATGACCAATTTTTTGTGATAAGAGATTCATCTCTTAAGGATAAAAAATTTCATCCCTATTTAATAACTCCTCATTCCATGACAAATAATATTATCTAAGGATGTGTCATAAATATTTGGAAGTACCTTTAATAAAATTGGGACAAACCAAAAATAAATGCATTTAACACATAAATACAACATATCATTTTAATAGACTAATTAAAATAGGGTAAATAGATTTTGTAAGTAAACAACTTACGCAATAGGATGCGTGATCACTACACAACTTTCCTAAAAAAAAAAAAAAAAAACTATAGTGTGATTAACTTTTTCATCAACTAATTTACTATTTTTCTTTTTAGGGTTCTAATGGTCAAAACTTGAGTGTATAAAAAGTGACAAAACTAAAAATAAATCCCATGAAGGCCATAACCATATTTGTGAGGGACTATTGTTAAAAAAACATAACATATTATTCATGTTGTTTAAGGGAATGGAAGAGAATGCCATGGTTGTGTAATGACTAGATGAGATGCTTAGAGTGGTTTATAATGAGTAGATTTCCTAAGCCATGAGAGAAAATGGGTTACGTTGAATGAGTTAGAAGTGAGTAGCTAGGTTCATTTTCCCATGTGGCCTCACAACATAGTTTGGGTTGGCCTCTACAATAAATGCTTATGGTTCAGTGGAATTTTCTCATACATAATCAATGTATTTAATTTTCTATTATTAAAATATAGGTGTTATTTATTTATTTATGAATCTACAATATCATGTTATTTTCTCTTATCAATGTGAGAGAGAAAGAGATAGATATTCTAAATATAAAATATTGATAATCATTTAATATGTTGACACATGTTTCTATTGTTTATTGTATTTTAATTATTACTCCTTACATACATTTTGAATTTGTTTTAGACCTCTATAGACACTACCCTTATATTATTATAATGAATTAATCTCTCAAGGATTAAAATTTTCATCCCTTATTTAGTAGCTCTTCTTCCATGACAAAGAATATTAGTTAGGGGCAAAACAAAAATATTTAGAATCACATTTAATAAAATTGAGACAAATAAATGCAACTAACACATAAATACAACATATCATTCCAAGTTCCCGGATGCGGGTAAGCATTAAGACAAATACGGTGGCTGGCCCAAGGCGAGACACCTGGCTAGGCCACCTTCCCACACCAGAGCGTGTTACCAAGGCTTTAAAGTCCCTCGGTGATTTGTGACTAGAATTCATAGCTCCCTCGCTCTGACTTAAATCTACAACTTGCTCGACACCTTCTTCAATGGAGACACATCCCATCTCCAGCATTGCTACTTATGCCTAGCACTCCCTAGTTTTTTCTTTCACCTCATCTAGGCTCTTGAGCTCCATCTCTCTGCTCCATCTTTGTCTTCGACTCGCTAACCAGTCGACCAGAGCAGTCAGCCCTCCTTCGTCTTTGCGAGACACTCATCCTTTTTCTCATCACTGTAATTACTCTCCCTTCGAGGCCGACCCCACGCTGTGCCCACCTCACACCTCCCCTCTACATTATCCTCACTCCAAGTCTGGACGTTGTGATAATTCACAGTGCTCGCCTTCTTGTCAACCGCATCTACCCTCTGGTGCACCCTCATTGTCTCCTCATTCAGCCTCACTATCTTCTCATTCGGCCTGATTGTCTTCTCATTCGGCCTCTTTGTATACTTATTTGGCCTTCAGCCCCAGCATGCCGTGTAGGCACCGTATGAGGTGCAGGTGGGGTGGTGGTAGAGGTGTTGGATCTCGCCCGCCCCTATCTATCCATGAAGTTTGTAGTACCCAGCCTCCAGCAGGTAATGTAGTTCAATTCCACTTCAACAGTTCCTTGGACAATCCAAGAATTACCGCCACCATTTCTGTTGTGTTTCAGGAGGAGCAGCGTGGAGATATCGCCTATGGCTCTAGAAAGCGCATGAGGAAGTCAACCATTTCCGTGAGGTCTCCTCAGGTCTCCAAAAAATCCGCAACCCTCCCTGTCAAATCAGGTTCGCAGACCTCCAGCAGCGCGGACAATGGCAGCAGGAGCTCTACGCACTCAGACAAGCAGCTGAAGGAAAAAAATCTCAACATCCTCTTTCGAGAACACTGCTCAGAAATACAAGGGAGATGATGAAGATTTGGAGAATGACTACACTTTTCCAATTGTGGAGGAGACTCCTCCGTGACACACCGACAACTAGCCTGATGACAGGTCTTCTTACCTCTTTTTCGGACTTTTATTATGCTATGCTGCATTATAGTACACGATAACTATAAACGTTGTGGCGGTAAATGATATTTTTGTAAATGTTGTTTCTTGTACAACTTTGTGATTGCTGGTTTCCCAGTTATGGGCGGCATCCTATGGGCCGGTTTCCCCGTTAGGGGCGGTCCCTTTTTTGATTTTTTGATTAAGACTCCCTCTAGAGTTGGATAGCTTTGAAGCTCCGGAGGCAAGTCTCGCATTGTATACTATGTTTTATATCAATAGATTAAACCAACTTAGAAAAAAAAAGAACATATCATTCTAAAAAATTCATAAAAATAAGGTAAATATATTTTGTGTCCACGGGGTCTTGGATAGACGGTAACAGGGTGCTATGTTAAGGCACTCCTTGATGTGAAGTCATCAGTTCAATTCCCCACCTCGATCGAGGTGATATATTGGACATGTTGAAGATGTGGTCTTGCCAAGCATACAAAGAAAAAGGTAAATAGATTTTGTAAGTAAACAACTTGCAAATTAGGATATGTGATTGTTATACAACTTTCCTATAAACAAAAAGAACTATAGTGTGATTAACTTTTCCACCGCCAATTTTTTTTTTTTTTTTTTAAATGATCGAAACTTGAGTGTATAAAAAGGTGCCAAAACTTTAATAATCTTAATTAAAGTCATAACTATCGATTTTAATGGTTAAGAACATGTGTTTTTATGTAAGAGGTCATAGGTCCAAGTCTAGAGGGTAGTAGAGTATGTACATCTCCATAAACTTTAGCAGTCAAATTGTTACGAGGAAGGTCCCTTCGTGAAAGAGGATTTAGTTCAACATTAGTTGGAAATAATCCCAACATAATAGAACTACATTACATAAATAAAATATACATGCAAATGTATTTACATTCTCAAACCATGTTGGTATATAATCCCAACTAATATTATTTCATAGCATATCAATAGTAATTGGAATTTAATTCCAAATAATATAATTTTACTCTAATTTATTATTTATTTATGAGATAACTATAGCAATCTTTTTCAACCAATCATTGTCACCAAATAAGTGGTAGTTGATAAAGTAATTTTATGATATTCAAAACATCTTCAACCTACTCATTATGGTTTTCATGGTGCTATGTTAAAGGTTATATGACAACTTTACAAACCTTGAGAATTTGAAGCACATACTATTAGATATCCTCTAGATAACTTTGGTACTTCCAAGTGACTAAAAAACAAGAAAATATCACACACAGACTTTTTTTACCTTAATTTATTTTCATCAAATAAATATTGTTAAATGTTTTATAATATGGTAATGGAGGGTTATTTCATTGAAAGAGTGATGAAAAATGCATATCAGAAGGATAATTAGCAGTTAAATTGATTTCAAAATGGAGACCAACATCTCCTCCATACTCCATGCTAAAGATATTGTGTGTCTCTTTGCAACTAATTCAGAAACGTTTCGGAGAACTTCTAGCAAGCTACAATTTTTTTATAAATGGTTACAAGGTTCCACAACTCTTGTATAAAAGTATAGAACCCACAACATATTGTAGAAAACGGTAGAACTTGTAGTAGACTGTAAAACATATAGCAGCTTGTAGAAACTACAAAACATGTAACATATTGTGAAACTTTATAAAATAAGACATAATTTATTATTATTAGTTTTTAAACATTGTCTACCTAAAGACTCGTTTCCATATAAGGTTTATTCATACTTATTTTTTTTAATTATTTTCCACATGCCCATACTCTGTTTTGCACACTATTCAACTTGAGCTCAAGCAACCATCTTTTCAATTTAAACCGATTCTTGTATTGTTCTAAATATTTACACATTTTCTTCCAATAACTCATTGCTTTTAGTGAATGAATACCTCCTCCGAGATTATAATTATCACCAACAATACATGGAAAAGATGTAAAGTTGTATAAAATAACATTAGACTATTAATCAAAGTTTCTATGAGGGCTAAAAGATAAATGAAGGAAATGAACTGGAGAAAAACCATTTAAAGAGTGGCATGAAATCATGGTTATATAGCTAGAATAATATGTTTATTTACATTTGAGTAAATGGGGTGTTTAATTGGATCATGAAGTAATAATGGTAAACACAAGATTGAATTTGTAAAATAATTGAAAAACTTATTAAAAGAACAAAGAAAATCACCTAATTTACCAAAATCACACTTTTGTGTACATTTTCTAACATATTGCAACGTCAAATTCTGTAGCAATTGTGAATCATGTAACAAATTGCAACATTTTACAAAACTTGTAACAAACTATGAATTTGATAATAGAGTGAAAAATTCTATGGAACTTGTAGTGGTTGCAAAATATTGAAAAATTTGTAGAAAATATTTTTTTCTTTATAGAAGATAAAAATAATAGTATCCATAATTGACATGAAACAACAAAGTTGGTGATAGATTAATACCATCCCCTATAAATATTTACGCAACAATTGAAAATAAGAAGATTTTTTATTTTATTTTTGTTGAAAATTGATCACCAAAGGCTCGTTTTCAAGAATTATATGCTCTGGTAGCATTGAAAAAAGTTTTCACCATCAATTATGTCATTTATTTTCATTTGAATAAAGTACAATATATAATTAACTTGGAAATGTAAATAGGTTGAGTTAATTTATTGAGTGGGTTAAGAGTATATGGAATAGAAAGTGGGTTGTGGCAATGTTTATACCAATGATATGCTTAATGAAATTCTAAGAAAATGAAGGAAACATCATTATGTTTGAAAAAAAGAAAGAAAATGTATTTGCATACCATGGTTTTGCAACAATAGAGAATATGTGGTCTAGGCAATCGAACTTTACTTTTCATTCTGCGGATGCATTATGATGTTTCAACACGTTGCGAGCCAAAGACATGCAGTAACAAACTTTCAAACTGTGAAGACACAAAAACATGAAGAATTTTTTATTTTTTATTTTTTGGTTTCGCAATAGTTCTTGCCACGGATGAATCCTCCAATGATTAAGCGATATGATCGTGTAATATAGATGGAGGATGTGAAAATTTCAAAACAAATTTATTTCAATAGGTGCGATAGAGTGATGAGGATCCTCAAATGATTCAACACTATTCTAATCGGAAGTGAAACTAACCTCAAGACTACGAGAACCTGATGTAACCATCAACTTGGACTGAAATGCCTCGACAACTTAGGGAAGTTCCAACTCATCCGAAGGTAGATCGTCAAAGATCGGTGGCTTAGAAAGATCAACAATGGTAAAATAAAAAACGTCACCAAATGAATCAATGAAAAGGCCATGACAACCATGATCAGAAAGTTCAATATCACAAATAGAGGCATCGTCATGATTTGATGAATTGGAAAGAGGGGAATATGAAAAATGAAAAAATTCACCCCTTGTATTTTCAAAAATATGAGATGAGATATTGGGAAGATCAAGAGTAGAAAATTCATCCTGTCCACATCTGGATGAAAAACTGACATCCCATGTATTCTGTGAATGATCGGGAGTAGTAACATCATCAGAAACTAAATTTTCACAAAATTCGACAGAAATGACAAAATCGTGGAAAATGTCAGGATGATGACAAGGCTTTCTTAAGCCTACACACATGAGTCTTCTGCTCATGCGTCTCAAATCCCTCTGGTTGTTTGATATATACTTCTTCTTCTATCACCCCATTCAAGAACACAAAATTGACATCCATCTAGTGAATCTCCCACCCCATCTACGTAGTAAGGGATATCATGGATCTAATAGAAGTATATCTGGCTACTAGGGTGAAGGTTTCTTCATAGTCTATCCCCTCCTTCTGAGCATACCCCTTAGCCATGAACCTGGCTTTATATTTTTCCATGTTGCCATCTGTAGCATATTTGATCTTGTAGATCCATATCGAACCCAGAACAGATTTGTCCTGAGGCCTAGGAACCACTTCCCAGACATCATTTGTCAGGATGGAGTTGTACTCTTCCACCATTGCATCTATCCATACCTGATGTTGAGCTGCCTCTTGAAAAATAGAGGGTTCTCCAACCTGAGCTACCAAGGCTTGGTATCTGTTTGGTTTCTTGCGCTTCCTATTCTCATTTCTAGGAGCTCTGACAAACTTCTTTGGGTCCCTCAGAATTTGTTGTAATTCCTTGCTTGTCCTACCACTAGTAGTTGGTGGATCTTCTTGCTCCTCCTCCTGCAAATCCTCTGGATCCTTGTGTCATGGAGAAGCACTCATGATAGTTTATGTTGGTCATAATGGTTGGACCAGTTGATCATATTCATACTACGCTCTTGAAGGCATCTCTCGAGATTTTATGAAAGCTCTTTCCTCCATGAAATTTACATCTCATCACACTACAATCTTCCTACTGTCAAGAATGTAGATTCTGTAAGCCTTAGCATTCTCTTTATATCCCACCAGATATCCCTTTTCCACAGTCCTATCCAATTTCTTCCTCTTCTCTTCGGGTACATGGTTGTATGCCACACTACCAAAGATCCTGAAGTGGCTTACTTTTGTCTTCCTGCCAATGAAGACACTTTCTAGAGTGATCTTATCCAGTGCGCTGTGAGGAATCCTATTTTGAACATATACGGTTATGTTACAAGCTTCAACCTACATAAATTTGGGCATGTCTTGATCATACAACATTGCCCTTGCAGGCTCCACAATAGTTATAAACTTCCTTTCTGCAATTCCATTCTACTCTGGATTATATGGAGCGGTCCACTCTATTATGATGCCTTCCCTTGCGTATAATTATGTGAAGTGTTTATCAATGTATTTTCCACCATTATCTGATCGTAGTATCTTTATCTTCTTTCCTGTTAGATTCTAAACAAGATCTTTAAACTCCTTCGGTCAAAGACTTCATCCTTGGTCTTTAGAAAGTAGATCCAAGTTTTCCTAGAATGGTCATCACTGAAGGTGACGAAATATTTGGCACCACTAAGAGCTCTAGTGAACATTGTTCCGCAGATGTCTGAGTGTATTAATCCCAACACACTCTTAGCCCTATTTTTTATCCTGGGGTAGGTTGACTTGGCATACTTTCCTAGTATGCACCCTCTGCAAACATCATCTCGCTTGGTGCTCAAATTTGGAACTCCTGTGACGAGCTCCTTGAGAATTTTCGAAGCCCTATGGTGTAAGTGCCCCATTATCCTGTGCCATAGTTCATTCAAATCCTTCTCATATATGTTTCCTATTAGTACCATTGGAGATTCAAGCTACAATTTATACAATTTATTGCTCCTAACTATGATTTGTGATTTCCTCTTCCAACTCGGGTGTTTGAGATAAAATCTTTTGCCAATTAATTACATATCATAGCCCTTGTTTTGTAGCTGAGACACCGAGAGTAATTTCATCCCCAAACCAGGCACATGTAGAAAATTGGTGGCTCGAAGCTTATTGCCAGCTTCAATTTGAAACACTACAGTACCTCTTCCAACAGGGGTACACTTCGCCTTATTACCCATGGTGATCTGAAAGTTCATATGCTCTTCTTTGTAGCTTGAGAAACATTCTCGTAATCTCGTCATATGGGCAGAAACTCCACTATCAATATACCAGACTTCTGGAGAAGCAGAGCTTGATATGCAAGTGAATTCTTCTTCTAGTCTAGAAGCCAATACATATATTTCGAGATCCATCTGTTCTTCCATGCTTTCCATTTTCTCTAAAGAGCTGCATAAACCCTTTCAAGTTGTTGTTGCAGAAGCTTCTAGACTTTGTTACATTGCAGGGTCTCCAATCCTGTTACTCAACCTCAGCTTTGATACCATGTGAAAATTTCAATTTTGAAATTCTACTGTAGTTATAGATTTATTTCTCCTACTTATTTCCAAATTTATTTACAAAACACTTCCAGTAAATTTAAAAATAAACACTACTGCAGTTATCACTCAAGTACATATAGAGAAAATAACAGTAAACTGCAAGCATAAGAATCAATCACAATGACATAGTTATTTTTGGGCAATTATCCTCGAAAAAACCCAATGTGGGAAAACCGGTGTAGCAGATGAGGGTTTATATATTAATCTTTAGCAGCAAATTCTTTACAAGAAAAGACTGGCAGAATAATTGTGAAACTCCTTAAGAAAACACCTTAGATGAATTCTCTAAGACCTCTAGAGAATTTTTGACAACTGAGGGACTCACTAGCCCCTACTGCATCACCCTTGTGTGCTTATCTGCGTAGAGCCTATGTGAGACTGTGTCACTACTGTGTGAGCCCTCTGTGCCGCTCCTTTGTGTTGCCTCTCTGACCTTTTGCGTCCTTATTCCCTCGATCCCTAACACAGTTGATGCCCTCTTCTTCCTCTGCCCTGAAACTCTCCCTCTGAAATCAAATGCTATTCCTTCATAATCAACTTCCCTTGGGTTACTGAGTGTGTGCCAGGCTTACTTTCCAAATGACCCTCAAGTCTTCTATTATAGTATTTTCATTGACAAACCAATGGCCCAGATTAGAAGTCTAATCGATGGCTAAGATTAAATCTTGACTTGATCTTCATTCTCTAGAAGATTCACACACTGTTTTATTAATACCCATTAATTATTTAATTTCCCTAAGTTTAGACTTAGGGTCCCCATTAAAATAATTAATTATTTTAATAAAACATAAATCGAGTGGAATTTCCACAAACGATTTCTGGGTTCTTTAGAATACTGGTGTCCAAGACTCCTCATAAATTTTGATACTTATATCACTTTCTGATGCTACAAAAATCAACATCTAGGAGGCCAAGTACAGATATGAAGAAGGTAGAAAGTAACATATTTTCCAGGGATATAGACTAAGGATCGAGTTCCCTAGTGTTGATGCAGAACGATGTAGAAAAGGATATCAACATAAGGATACAAGAAAGAGTAGTGACAAGGTCTTGGAGACATACTGGTGTCAAGGCTTCGTGTCATGGTCATGGTACTTTTCAATTGAAGACCTAGAAGAAGAATTACTTTCGAGTTTTCCTCTCCAAGAGGGAGAGGTTTTGGCCCTGGCTTGAAGAGCCAAAATTTCGTGTCTCTTGTGTTTGATAATTGACTTGATGAAGAACATAATAAGCTAATGAAGATAACATCTAAGTAATATAAGCATAAAAGTATAACACAAGCAGTTATCAAGTAAGAGAATTGAATTAAACATTGCCCTACCAAATTCTCAACACGCCTTGCATACATTTGGGTTATGTTGCACCCCCTATTTTGTGCATTTGGGTTATCATTATACCCAAACCCCACAATTATAAGCTATATTTCTCTAAGCTTGCATTTTAATTCATCATAAACATGCATGTAATCACTTTATTTTCTCATGTGTTATAAATTTGTATTTGGACCATGCCATAGCCATTTTTACAGCACATCATGCAAAGAATAAAAAAGTCTTTTTTTTGCATTTTGTAGTTTTAATTTTTATGGATCTAGTTCACCTCCATCCTCATTGACTGGTCATGTTTTAAATTAACTTAAAAAATTATCACTCGAAAAGGTCATAAAATCAACATTTGTGCACAAAAGATATACTCACACTCCATAATTATCATCTGATGCCTCCCACGCTAAGACATCGTCCCCTTCCTTCAACCATTTCCATCAGCACACTCAAATATGAAGTGTTGGGTAATTTATGAAGCTAATCTATGGCTTTAAAATCATTTTGGGAAAGAAAATATAAAGCTCAACCCTCAATGTTTTCATAGATAACCAAGTCTACCTAATTAAAGTGTTAGTCCCAAATAGGTTGTTAACTTCAATCGTGCATCTCTTCATTATACTTGCCCACTTTTGTATATAAGTGCTCTTTTATGCTAATATTCATGGCTTCCATTATGATGCAAAATGCAAATCTCAAAGTATTGTTTCATCCTTTACTAAGTTACAAATATTTCATATATTTCTCCCATACAATTTGTGAGATATATCTGTTTCATATTATGTTTTGTATATACACAAGCCATGCTTTGATTTATGATGTAAACAATGGGAAAAATCTCAGAACTAGTTGTCTTTATTAGCACATTGTAGCACCATACCTATTACTCTTTGCACATAGTTTTATAATGTTTTGATAAACATGCTAGATGAGCACAAAAATATCTCATTTTTCCCCATCATATGCATTGTGTCGGCATACTGTTCATAACACTTTCTCATGTTGCATGAATAAACAATTCCCGCCCCCATGTTATATATTTTCTACTTGTGTGTCTGTGCAAAACACCCCATCATTTATGTGAAAAACATTATTTTAAATAGTCCTTTATTTTGTTGATTATATATTCATGCTCAAGAATTATGGTTGCATGACATATTTTCTTGATCATGGTATGCTATGAGTTTCCTCACCATAGGCGCTTAGGGTAATTGAAAGGGGCAAGCCAGAAGAACCAACGTATCTTGGAGGGGAAAAAAAAAAAAAGAACAAGATTTTGTATACACTTTGATGAGGACTTTGAGGACATCAATCAGCTCACTTAGATAGGAAACTTATACCTCAAAGGTCGCCCCCCCCCCCCCTCGTAATCCACATGCTTCACAAAATGTACCTCTCCCACATCCTAGAATCATGGAAATCCAAAAATCTCATGTGTTGCAGTAGCGGCCTGTACAGAATGATGTTTGGGAGACTAACCATGTCAGAATTGCATCCGTATTTTCACATTGGCCTATTATTTATCATCACTCAGTTCATCTTGTGATCATTTCTCCTTAGGTACCTTATGCATTATCTCAGGCCACATATTTTCATGCTCAACAACCCCTTGATTCCCTTGCTCATCTTGCATTGGGAAAGTTTCACATTTTATCCATGCATGCACATTCTCCCTCTAAGGCCACTTCATCACATACACATTTACATTCCAATAGAAGAAGGATGGGGGAGGAGAGAAATATCCTTCCAAAACATGTGTTCGAAGGTACAACAATAAAATGTGGAGGATTAAAGGCCATTCTACATGTCTGGCTCAAGTAGAGCTCTTGAGCTAACATGAGTTATTTCTTTGTCATGATACATTTTCACTTTACTTTATTTGGACACATTTTATACTATGAAATTATCATATTTTTGGTGCACCATATTATTGACTATGTTACATGTTTCAATGACATTATTGTTGATGGAATACACAAGGATTATTTCAAATGCTTGTTTATAAATGGTGTTGGATTTCAAGATGGTTCATATGCATGATTTTATGGTGATATTATTCTTGAGCATGTCATGTTTATATATGCTTTGTTTCATGGGAGTTACAAGGATTAATGACACCTATTAATATAAATTTAATTAATTAAAAAAAAGCATTTTAAATGCATTCTCTTAAAATAAAAATAAAAAGGGTTTAATATAATAAAATAATTTAGTTATAAAACATTTTTTCTCTCCAACTACACAAGGAGAATATAAAACCAAAAATAAGGCATAGAAGGGAGGATGGAAAAAACTGGCGAGGAGAGGTATGCATAAAAATTTAAAGTTGTCGTTTTTCCTCTAATTAATTTATTCTCGAGTACAATATCTTACCTGTTTTGGAGACAAAAGAAATCCTTCACGAAGTGACAAGAAGAAAGTGAGCTCATCAATTTATGGTTCTTTTATCAAGATTGTTCACTACAAGAAAAAAGGACATTGGTGAGGAGCGAAAATGGTCACCATAAGCTCATTGGTGAGGGTCAAAAGAGTCTTCGTCACCAAAAATTGAACGTCACCAAAGGTGGCGTCGCCGAAAGTATAGGTGTTGTGGTGACATTCAAGGTCCATCACCAATAATGATTTATAGTGACAGATAGTGACGTCACCATTTCATATGAGCAATGGTGATAGACAATAGCCTCCGTCACCAAAAAACTGAACGTCACCAAAAGTATGTGTTGTGGTGACATTCATGGTCCATCACGAATATTGATTATAATGACGGATAGTGACCGTCACCATTTCATATGAACAACAACGATTTTTCATGATGGACCTTTCATGGCCGTCACTATTGGTGCATATATATGGTGACGTTCATTGACCGTCAGCATAAAATCATTGGTGACATCAAGGTCCGTCACGAATAATCACTATAATGACAAACAATGACCCTCACCATTTCATATCAACAAAAAAAATTTATGGTGATGGAACATTCATGGTCGTCACTATTGATGTGTATATATGGTGGCGTTCATTGACCGTCACCATTTCATATTTTGGTGAGGGTCGAAAAATGTCACCATAAGCTCATTGGTGATGGTCATAAGAGCCTCCGTCACCAAAAACTAATCGTCGCTATTCCATATGAATATCAGGGCACGATGGAATCGAACCACCAAACTCCTGCTTGTAAAGCAGGTGCTCTTCCATTGAGCTAGCACCCTTTAAAGAATTAGACTTTTAAAAATTATATCTTGAAACTTTATAGATTGTAAATTCTACAACTTTCAATAAATTAAACTCTTGAAAATCTTTTACTAAATAAGAAAAACATCATCGAAGTTGCATGTCCCTACCTAATGGTTATGGAAGTTATGAAAAGTGGGTTGAGGGAAAAATAGTTACGTATAAGAGACACTACAACAAACCAACTCCTCAATGTTTCTCCAATGAATGCCTAAGAAGCTCCTCACTGTTGCTCCAAAGATTTCCCAAGAGACTCCTTAATGTTGCTCCAAAAACCAACTCCACCTTCACAAATTCCTCACAAATGCTCACACTAATGCAATGAGGTAGTTGTGAGGAAATGAGAGGGTTTGGGTAGCTTTTATAGATTTGGGATAGGTTAGAGGGCATACCAAAACCCTAAAAGCCAACTTAAATCTAATTTTGGGTCTAAAATTCATCGTTTTGGTGGGTCACGGTCGAGTTTGACTGGCTCGGCTGAGCCAAGACGGACTCTATCACATCGGCCGGTTTGTTACCAAACCATTCGAGTTAGTGACCGACTCGGTCGGTTCGGTAACAAACTAGCTTTTGGCCTAGTTTTTGTACCGGGCTGACCCAATCAGGGGGTTGGCTCGAGCAACTCAACCGAATTTTAAAACATTGGTTGAAAAATCTTGGAAGATTTCTTATT
This sequence comes from Pinus albicaulis, assembly GCA_034641835.2. Taxonomy (NCBI): domain Eukaryota; kingdom Viridiplantae; phylum Streptophyta; class Pinopsida; order Pinales; family Pinaceae; genus Pinus; species Pinus albicaulis. Next base: position 1,398,995,172 of record CM076581.1, on the reverse strand, counting down.
GTCTAATAACAAATGGCTAATTTTTCTAAGAAGGCAAGTGCTCTAAATTGTTATTTAAAGCTAGCATTTATTATCTTGCATCTTGTAGTTATTGAGTAATTGTATCATTAACATCTCTTGTTTATTACTGTCACTTGTTAAATTGGAACTTGTCTTGTGGTTGAGATTACCCTTTATAAGCATTGTAAAGTACTTGATATCTTAAAGCAAATCCTAACCAAGTACATTTGAGTAATCTCACCTAAATACACACTCATTCACCTTGCATAGCATTCTAAGCTACTCTTGCATATAATAACTTACTTCCAAGCATTAGCTTGGTTGATATAAACAATAGGACCTCCTTTCTAAATTTAGCTTGAAGGACTTAGCACCTCTTTAGTGGTTAACACGATGACCTTGTAGTCGTCAGAGCCACAGTCTCTGCAGTGCTGGAGGCATCAGGTGGTTAGTGTTGAATTGTGTAGCTTGGGAGGTACTTCAAGCCCAAGGGTTCGGGGTTTGGAGGACAAAGTGCCACAAGGGAAGCTTGTGGGCTTGGAACCCAAGTGTGGGATTTTTGCACCCAATGAGTTTTGGGACACAACCAAGAAGAAGACACTACATATGATGGACAAGGATGATAGTGCTCGGCGATACGATTCTAATGCATCGAAAATCATCTAATTCTGAGTTGTTGTTTGGGAGATATGAATTTTTGAAGATGACATAATTATTAATTCGTCAAGTAGGCCGACTTGAAGGAATTTGGAGATGTCTCTTCATCATGATTTCTTGGAGGATAACTTGTCTATAAAAGGAGGATGAGTTATTATTGTTTGAGCATCCGAATTGGGCAAGTACATCTCTGAATTTGTTTGGGTTTAGCTGCAGTTGGAAGAGGCCTTGTAAGGAGTGAATTAGGACAACATGGAGGAGGCTTATTTGCATATAGGAGAGGTCGAGTTGTTGTAGGTACAACGTGCCTCTTCTAGGTTTGTTTTAGGGCTCATTTAAGGTCTGTCCCAAGCTCGGACTTGCTGGAACAAAGGCTGCAGGAAGAGGAGCTTTTTGCAGATTTTTTTGAGGGTTGCATGTGGAGAAGGAAAGTGGATTGGGTATGATGTAAGGGAGCCACAGTGGATTGTGGTAGGCTGCAAGCCTAGCCACTCCAAACAGGCCAGCATGGAGTCTTTAAAGGCTGCCACATGCCCACAACAACAACCCATACATAGGGCACCTTGTCTTGCCTAGGTCGCAGCTAGAAGGAGGTTGTCCAGTGGCTAGTTAGTGGTTGTTGTAGCCTAAAAAGTGCCCTGAATAGGACAACAGTACTACAGTATTGTAACATCAATGTTTGTGGAGGTGTATTGGGTCAAGAAGTGACCGGATTGGATCAGTTTGGTTGTTGACTGTGGAAGCCAAGTAGTGAAGTGGAAAAGGGTGTCGAGAGCACTTCAAGTGGTGGCAGAATCCGCAGTGGATGGTTGGGTGTCATAGAGCTGTTGGAGGGTAGCGAGATTGGCTACCCAAAGTAGCCTTAGACAAGCTATCTTGAAGGACGAAGAGCAGTTGAAGGTTGGGTGAAGGATAGGGCCGAAGTGCAACGCTCTGATGTGTAAGAGTTGTTGCTAGCCTGGCATATTGGAGCTCGGGTGTTGGCCAGCCTAGAGGAGCATATTGGATCAGGCCAAGTTCACTCTACAGAAGGATGTGCAACAGTGGTAGGGGGCAGCCCTCTTGGAGTTTCGATGTGTAGATGCCTTGATGGCCTAAGGCACTACTAATGAGCAGAACGGAAGTGAAGGACCGACAGGATGAGATACGACATTGTGCTTGTCAGTGTATCTAGTTTACCATAGACTGTTGTATTATTCATATTTGATTTAATATAATGAAGATTGGGGATTGTACATTATTATACAATTTTGTTTAAAACTATGTCTATTGTGGATATGTGATTCACTACTTTATATTTTCCATTGTGCAAAGTAGTTTATGGTTGAGATTCTTGGTTTGGTAGCATATGTGATTTAAGACTCTAACCTAGATCCAAGGTCACAAAAATTCAACATGGTATGAGAGCATATCTGAACTACTTTGGAAGCTAGTAAATAAGAGTTTGCGTAGCGAAGTACAACGTGAGAGGGAGTTGGTTGCATTGTGAGTTAAAGAAGTCACTACAATGTCGAAGTTGCAGGAAAGTCTCCGGTATGAGGATAGGTTGGAAGGGTTGTCCAACTATACTCCTTGGAAGGAAATGATCAAGATGGTCTTGCAGGTCAACAGGATCTAGGAGTTTTTACTTGAGAAGAAAATCGAGAAACTAACAGACCCTAAGGAGTTGGATGTATGGGAAGATTTGGATACGAAGGCAAGGTTGATCATCCTTGACAATGTGAAGGATTCCTTGATACCGTATGTGTCTAGGAAGAACAATGCACATGAGATGTGGATGACTCTTCAGAATTTATTCCAGAACAAGAACGAGAACTAGGTGCTGGTAGTGGAGGATAAGTTTAAGTCCACCAAGATGATACAGAGTGAAGGAACGACTTTGCATTTGACGAGGTTGTCTCAGGTTCGAGATGAGCTTGTTGTCATTGGGGTCAAAGTTTTAGATGAAGAGATGGTGAGGATTTCCTTGAAAGGGTTCACCTCGGAATGGAAACATTTCATCAAAGGAATAGTTGCCCAGGATAAGTTGCTAGACTAGAGTAGATTGTGGGACGACTTTATTCAGGAAGAATTGCAAGATGAGGATCTTCATTTTTCCAAGAAGGAAGATGAGGACGTGGAACTTGCAAACAAAATGAAGGGTAAGCGAAAGAAGGACTTGAGTAAAATCAAGTGTTTTCACTGTGGTGAAATGGGTTATTTTTCTTCAAATTGTCTGAAGAAAGAAAAGGAGAGAGAAAAGAAGAAAGGGAAGCAGGCTACTTTTCTTGCCAATAAAGGAGAGAATGATGAGCTCACTAGAAGATTGGAAGAAGAAGAAGAAGACATTGCTATGATTTCTCATTTCTCACAGGGTACTATCCGAGAGGATGGATGGTACATGGACAATGGTGCGACAAAGCATATGACTGGATCACAGGATTTATTTGAGACTCCTGTTGAATGGGACTCGAAGTTGCACACGGTTTTGGGCAACAAGAGTCAGTTGGAGATTCGAGGATCGGGGGTGGTGCCATTCAGGATGGAGAGGGGACATATGATGTGGGTCTAGGATGTATTGTTTGTACCAGGACTCAAATATAGTGTGATCTTTTTCTCAATGATGGAGAGGAAGGGGTTTGAGGTCTTGTTCCAGGATGGGAAGGCAAGGCTCGAGCCTCGAGGCTCTAATTTTGATGGGATTGTGCTTGGAGTCAGGGAGCATGGTCTCTACAGGTTGACAGGCAAGCTTGAGGATCATGGGAAGAAGCGGGGACAGGTACAGGTTCCAGAAAAGCAGGAGTAGGTGCAGGTGCAGGTGCAGGTTTCAGAGGAGAAGGTACAGGTTCCTGAGAAGAAGGTACACTTTTCCAAGAAGGTCCAAGTTCCAGAGGCTCAGAGGGATTCGAGTTCTAGAGGGAGTTTGCAGATTCAGAGGAGACTCTGCAAGCCAAGAAGAGCACTTGGTCAGCGGGGAGCAAGGGTGCTTCCACATCCAGCAAGAAGGAATCGTGGCGAGATTGGAAAGAAATTCAAGAGTAGAAGAAGAAGCATGAGGCTTCCAGTAACAACGAAACTTCGAAGAAAAGCATAGTGCCTGCTACATGGATTGCTGCAATTGTGAGCAATAGGAGTTGGGCAAGTGTTGCGAGCAGTGATGATGAAGACGAAGTACTTCCTTGGCATGGAGGTACCTCCCTCACTAAGAGGGAGTGTTGAATTTTGTAGCTTTGGACGTACTCCAAGCCCAAGGGTTCGGGGTTTGGAGGACAAAGTGCCACAAGGGAAATTTGTGGGCATGGAACTCAAGTGTGGGGTTTTGGCACCCATAGAGTTTTGGGGAAAAACCAAGAAGAAGACACAACATGTGATGGATGAGGATGATAGTGTTCGGCAATACGATTCTAACACATCAAGAATCTTCCGATTCTGAGTTTTCGTTTGGGAGATATGAATTTTTGAAGATGACTTAGCCAATTCTCATCCTTACTTCAACCTGCCTTGCTCATGCATTTCCTAGGGAATTAACTCCTTATTAATTAGGAAAATCAATCTTCCTTGATTGTGCAATCCATCATGGCATCCCAATGACTTTATAATTGCACCTAGGAAATTTTCTCTGAATACAAATGATAGTTATGTTCCCTTTAACCTCTGTCTCAACTGGGTATTCCTCGAAACTGACATGCATGCAACTATTAATAGAGAATTATCAGTTATCTGATTGATCACTCATTGTGAATTTCTAATTTAATTCACTGGACCTCTCACTAGGTCATCACTTAGTTAGAACTAGTTAAACTGATTTTAACTCATCTAATTGAGTTAATTACACTTACACCCCACTAATGCATCAACTTCAACTGGACCCCAAAATATTAGAATCCCTCTAGATGCCTCATATTAGACCCTCAACTCAAATTTCTTGAGCTAACTTGGTCATCATGACTTAATTAACTGACACAAGTTGTTATGAGATGAAATTACAATTTATTGTCCAATTTATTTAAGGGAAAAATAATTTAGACGCCTCACATTCCTCACTCCTGGTGCATCAAAATTCCTCACCAGTGTGGGTGCATTTTTTTTTGTCCTTTCTAGTTTCCAATCTCATTGTTTCTTATTGCAAATTTCAACATTTCAGAATTTGATGCGGCCTTCACACAAAGACACCATTGAAATCACATTCCCAAATTCTCATGAGAAACCTACCTTAAGCTTGATATGCCAGAAGAGAAGCAACAATATTCCATCCTAATTCCTAGCGCAAACCAACCATTAAGGTATGCAACATTCTTCTGAACCCTCACATGATGATCTTGCTCTTGGAGGATGATTATGACTTCCCTTTAGCAACCCTTACTCGGCCCTCGTACTCGACCTACTTTAGGACTACATCTCTCTTCACCTCCTTGATATGCCAGATAGTGAGAATACATGTCAAACATGCTAAGATGTGCCAAGTGATAAGGCATGCCAAGATGTGCAAGGGTGTGTCAATGCCTGTCATGTAGAGATTGCAACAAGATGAAGAGCTTAGTGGAAAGAAGTCGCCTTCACTAAGTGGGCCCGTAGGCTATTTTTGGCGCAAAGTCTATTTTTAGACTATGTCTATTTTTAGACATATGGATCATGTTCTATGAGTTGCAGGATGCTATTTGTGGATGGTTGGTCAAGTTGGAAAAATATATGGACTTCTATTTTTAGACATATTGGGCAGAATCTATTTTTAGATTGTGAGTCTAAAAAATAGATATGTTAAATCTTATTAGCTCTTAATAATATTTGGACTCTAAACATTATCTTATTCTCTTGGAGCACTTTAGTTAAGTGCACAGATGTGGCACAGGAGCTAATAGAAGGAATTATGCTATTCCTGAGGGTTAAGTGGAGCTATTGCATGGATACTTCAGTTAGAACTCATGTGACAGAGTTTGGTGAAGTTGTTTGAGGAAGTTAATGGAGTTGTGTTCAGTTTAACTAATCTAAACATAGTTGAGCTATTTGTATCTAGTCTTACTGATTGATACACTAGTGAGAGTGGCGTGAATTAATTATTAATTAATTCACTAATTATAAACTCATTAATCAACTAAAGAATACATCAGTTAAATTCAGTGCATGAACAGTTTCAGTGGAGACTAGTGCAGAGATAGGTGAAAGAGCAGTGTGACTATCAGTTGTGACTATACTGTTGCATGATTGCAACAACCAGTGATTGGAGAAGCCAATGAGGATTGCGCAGTACAAGCCAGGTGGTTCGAAGTTATTTATGAGCCATTCTACAACGTTAATTACACAATAGAGGATGGCTATCAGGTGGCAGAGATTGGAGCATGTGTTTTGCTAGATCTAGCTTGATTAGTGTGTAGCAATTCGAGATTGTGCTGAGAGCTTGTGAGGATTTTTGTACAATGATTGTTACATGATCTCCATGACATATAATATACAGAAAGTTGGGGGTTTTCAGCTTTAAGCTTTCCCATGAAATACTGTGTTCATATGTGTGATTGTTTATGGTTTTAATGTGCGCATGCAATTGGTTTTATTTCCGCATGTAATGATCAATGGTAGAAGAGATTCTGTATTGTGCATGAAGTTAAAATAGTGTCTGATCAGGAGAATCTCAGTGAATAATATATCAGTTATTCAAATTTCTACATGTCAGGGACTGTCAAGACAACAAAATGGAGAAAAAAGTTAAACTACAAGGAAATGAACACATAAGAGGGTTAATAAATCATCAATTTACCTTTTCCAAGAGGGGCATGCTAGGCCAACCAACACTAAGCGGCAATAGGTGCCAAGTGCAAAGTCTTAGTGCATTCTAAGTGCCAAGTATTCCTTTGTTGCTTCTCATCTACTTTCCAACAATTGATCATGATAAATAAATTTAATATTAAACCATGCCAAATCACACCAAGGCATCTCAACGTATTCCATACATGTTAAGACTTTCCAAGCGCCAACATGTGCCAAGTGCCAATATGTGTCAGGGACTAATGTTATGCATGTTATAAAGTGGAAGGGAATGTTGAAGAGTGCTAAGGTATGGTAGAGAGTGGTAATGCATGTTGATGAGTGTTAAGGAGTACTAGGAAAAAACATTAAGGGAGCACTAGGTAAAAATTCATGGAAGTTAATGAATATGAGGAACGTGTACTGCCAGAGACTAGTGTTAATGAGTTTTAGTTGTCATGCCAAGGAGAGAGTGACAAGGTATGCTAAGAATTGGTAAGGCATGCTAGGGAATATCAAGGCATGTCAAGAATTCCCAAAGTGTGCTTGGGAGTTCCAGGGTGTGCTAATTATATCATGTGCCAATTAATAGTGCCAAGATATGCCAATACATGCTAGGTGCTAAGGATGTGGCCAGGGTGCCAGGGTATGTCAATATGTGTCAAGGAAACAAAAGGAAGAACCAATAAGAGGGTTAATAAGTGAGGACTTTATCTTTTTGAAAAGGGGCATGCTAGGCACACTAATAATAGGTCCCAATACACGCCATGTGGTATTGTGTGCCAAGTGCTAATGTATGTCAATGCATTCAACCAAGGTGTTCTAGGGCATGCTAGGGACTATATGCAGCATGCCAACACATGCTAGGAGAGTTCCATGTTGTGCTAGCGCATGCCACCATGTGCTTGGGCGTCAGTGTCATCACAAGATGTTCTATGTACAAAGATGTTCCAAGACATGTGGGGTGCTAAGAAATGTTAGTGTGTGCCAAAGCATTAATTTATGGTGTGCCCAGATTGTTGAGGATTATTAGGTCTTTCTCATTAATAGAATTGTTAGAGATTGATTATGTATTAAATAATATATTTCCTACACACAATAGTGGAACTTTATCTAAAGGGAATTTGCTAGATAATAAACTTAATAGATATGAATCATGTGTTGACTCACATGAAATCTCTATTTGACTAGTCATTACTTGAGTGAAATGATACACACTAATTATTTCTTAAAAAATTGACTGACCCTAACCACTATGGCCTTGGAAATATTATAAAAAATACTCCACGATAATGGTATTAAATCGTTATCTTTTGACAAAAAATTTATTAACAGGCACATAGCATCATCAAAAACTCACTGGAATGATCAATGATGATGGACATTTTTTGACTGTCACCAAAAGTAACAAAAAGAGTATTGGTGAGGGTCATTAAAAGTTCGTCACTAGAAGTGTCACCAAAGAGATAATTAGTGATGGGCCTTTAACGACCCTAACCAAAAGTGTCATTGAAAATGTCTTTGGTGACGGACCATAAAGGACCATCACTATATACACTTACAGTGACGGTTTTTTAATGATCAATGATGACGGCCATTTTCTTGCCGTCACTAAAAGTAACAAACAGAGCATTGGTGAGGGTCATTAAAAGTTCGTCACTAGAAGTGTCACCAAAGAGAGAATTAGTGATGGGCCTTTAACGACCCTCACCAAAAGTGTCATTCAAAATGTCTTTGGTGACGAACCATAAAGGACCATCACTATATACACTTACAGTGACGGTTTTTTAAGGACTGTCACCATATGTGACGGACCTTAAAGGTCCGTCACAAGCATGACCCTCACCAATGTTCTTTTTTCTTGTAGTGGTTATTTATTTCTTGCATTATCTTGTGTTGTTAGAAGGTTTGATTTTTGTCATATCAATGTTAATTGGTGCACTTTTGCAGAACATGTTGTTGATCGAATCTCATTTAAAGTGTCCATGTTTCCCAACACTTTGTCTTACTTAATGTTGGTATTTCAAGTGTCTATGTATGAGTATTTTTACATCTAGATGGTTTAGATTTGATTTCTAGTCTAGATTCTCGAAGGAATCATCCAAAATAGTATGGTGTGCTCAAAATTATATTAATAAAAAATACAATTAACAACCTAATATTTCCAACATATTTCTCCAAAAAGTTTAATTTATATTGTTGATTTTTATGAGTAGATTTTTTTGACATTAGTGTCTAAAATTGTTAATTAATTTATGTCAGATTTCAAGAGATACCTGAGTGGTCTTATGGCTGACATGATATCATCATAAATATCTATCTACAAATTCATTTATTAGTTTGTTTTCATCTTGTTTAAATTTCAATTTAGGTACTTCACATTATGTACATGATTGTTTATATCATCTCCTTTTTGTTTGTTTCTTTGTTGTACATGGTTTACTTTGATTTACTGTACAAATATGTTGTATAAAATTTTATTGTAGTTTAATTCAGGGCAATAAACCTCGGACACAGTTCCAATATCTCACCCTCCTAGTGATATTCGAGGAAGTTGGCAGTGAAGTGTAAGAAGCTTCACTCGTCAACACTCTTGCCCTTGCACAAGAAAACTCATGATTTTTGTCTTATGGCAAAGGAATTCATGGGTTAGCTAAAAAAAATGATATCAATACTAGTTGTACCATTTTATAATAATTTTCAGCTATACTAACCATTTCCCATACCCCCATAACTATGGGTGGTTGGCTTCCCAACTACCAAATATCTTTCAATTACTAAATTTTGGAAAGTGGGCAAAGAGGGAAAATTTTCAAATTTAATTTTTGGCAATCGGTGACATGGGTTTTCAATGAGAGGTGTTTAGTCGGGAGGCACAATAATCCTACAACCTCCTCATCAGTTCATTTTTGTGGTATCATGGCCAATGCAATGTTACATGCTTCATTTAATTTTTCATCACATTTTATTCATTGACTAGTACAATGCAATCACATCGTTTTTAATTTTTTGTCACAGTTCATAAGTCATTGAAACACCACCATCTTGGTTGATGGTGACACTCAGTCATAGTTATGATTACATATTGGGGAAAATGAAGTGTTACATTTCTATAATGGAAACAATGAAATAGTAGAAATTATTTGTATTCTTGAGAAATATTTACCTACTAGTTTTATGGTACATTTGATGGAAGATATTCAATTCATTAATGTAGCAAAGTATAGATGGATGTTCTACCTAGTGATGTACATGAAAACACTTTAGGGTTTGTAAGGAAATGAGCACATCATATGTCTAAACATAAAATGTTATTAAATATTTCTTCTTTTTTAAATGTTTGAGTTCCTAAGGCACTTGCATATCATTGTCTTATAATTTCAATTGCAAGTCATTGTCTCACTAGATTCAATAATGATCTACTGCTTTCTACTTTATTGGTAAGCAAGATCAGCATCAACATCAATAACGGTTAAACTTCCACTTCAACTTTAGTATTGCATGCTTATGTTTTTTTTTGTTATGAGGAATGATAGGGATTAGCATATGTATTTAGCATGTCATGTTATTATTTGTATTACAAAGATTATTATAGTTTGAAAAGTGATAAATCCTTTTGGTTTCATATCACATATTCTCATGGAGTAATTAGGATATTTCTCCAACTATTTCTATTAGTGTTCTTAGTTGTTAGTTCTTAGGATTTAATTGATCACTTATCTCTTAATTTTTTGTAGTAGTTATCTTCATACAATGTTATATTAACATGTGATTTTCTTAATAAAATTCAGCTAGAGATTTTATTTGTACTTCAATGTAGAACTTTGCTAGAGAATGGTTTTGGTATAAATCCACAATAGTTGCATAGTTTATATAGTTTGTAATAATTTTAAAGTTCTTTGTTGATTTCCCTTAATATAGTTCATCAATTTTAGCATTATACAATAAATTCACTACTATATTTTGAACATTCATTTTAGAGGTACTATAGTACATACATTTAATTTATTCTATTTCGAGTATTGATTTTAGTGTTTATAAAATGGATAAAAACTATATGATAAATATTTTCCCATTATTTTGAAATGATAGATTAAATATCACTAAAATGAAATGTTACTAATATTAAAGGAATTTAGTAGTGAGGAAGTGAATAAATAATCAATTACATGGTTTTTTATAATGATCACGGAAAAATAATTAAAAAAAAAAATGTCTATATGATCTACAAATCACAAGATGATAGGATGAGAATCACAAGGAAAAAGGTCACATGATTCCAACATCTATAATTGCAAATGTCCAAATGGCAAGAAACAAAACCAAAATTTCATATAAGCCCCTCTTACTTCTATTGGGCATGATACATAAGAATCTACAATAAAAGGTCACTTAAACTCAAAATTCTAAGATGACATTGTGAATATCCCGTGTTTGGGGTACTTTCCTATTATCCCAACTATACGTTTGGGTGCTAGAGTTCTTATTTGCCAATATTTCCATAATTTGTGTAAATATTCTTTGTGCAAGTTCCCTTATGTTGGTCTCACAAATGAGATTCTTTTTAAAGCTTCATGAAATCAAAAGGATTGATGTTAGAGAAAGCAATTATTGATATTAGAAAGGAGAGGTAGAGTATGCCCTTCATTATAACATCTAAGGTTAAAGGTTTGAATGATATGTGATTTCAACCTTCTTTATCATATTACCTATATGAAAGATGTGAAAGATAATAGGCACAACTATACAAAAACTTAAGAAGATAGATTGAGAAGATCATTGTGTAATCTATTTGTTATTTATTATAAACATCCTATTACGATGGAAGTGGAGGTTGATGGTTGCCTCCCTTTCCTTGATATCCTTCTCTTAAAGAATGAAGATGGTTCCATTTCTTACCAAGTTTTTCGCAAGAAGACACACATAGAACAACACCTCCATGTTGATTCCCATCATTTTCCTACTCATAAATTTGGTGTCCTATGTACTCTAGCGGGTTGTGCTCTTAGAATTTCAGACAACAACTCCTTGGAATCAGAGAGGTCCTATCTTCTTGATGTTTTTGAAAATAATGGTTACAGTAGATCTCATGGTCTTAAAGCCTTTTGAAAGGCATATAAAGGGTTGAGTGGAAAATCTACTCGAGTGGATCCTATTTCCAAGGTCCATCTCCCATTTATCTAAGGGACAACAGACAAAATTGCCAATGTCCTTAGAAAAATAACATCTAAGCTTCTCTCAAACCTCTCTGTACTATTAGAAATTCTCTTGGGTATGTTAAGAACCCTATCGACCCTGTGTACATGAAAGGGGTTTACATGATTCCTTGTTCTTGTGGAACTCCCTATATTAGAGAAACGGGTCGATCCATTAGGTAGAGAATCCGAGAGCATGCTGCGGATATTAGACACAATCGATCATGTACCTCAGCTCTTGCTGAGCATGTGGAAAAATCATGTCACCATGTTTGTATTGAAGACTCCAAAGTCGTTGCCAAAGTATATCACTTCCACCATAGGAAATTAAGGGAGGCGATCGAAATTGAACGACATGCTAAGAATCTCAAGAGGGATGATGGTTGGAAATTAAGTAAGAACTGGACCTCGGCTCTCGCTAGGTAATTTTGTTTCTCTCTCTCTCTCTCTATATATATATATATAATTATTTTATTTTATTTTTAATTAATTAATTAACTAATTGATTTATTTTATTTATTTACTTACTTATTTTTTGTTTTTATTTATTTATTAAATAAAAATTTAACCCTCCCTAGTATATTTAATTTAATTAAATAATAATTTATATAAAAAATTCTTAACTTTTTTAATAAAAATTTATTTTAATAAAAAAATTTAATTTAATTAATTTATTATTTAATTGGAATTCTTAACTAACCCATTTTTAATAAAAATTTCTTAACCCTTTTTAATAAAAAATTAATTTAATTAATTTATTTTTTAATTTGATTTTCTAATGGTTACATAAGAGCTAGTCTTAATGGTTACTTCTTAACAACTAGTTCTTAACGACTATCTCTAGTCAATGATGTAACTCCTCTATTTATTCATCATGGTCGATTAGTTTCTCCACTTTGTCCTGATGATGAATGTCTACCAAATCTTAATGATGTGATTTATCCGAAAGACATTTCATCTATCCCACCTTCATTTTACTTTATTGTTATTCACCTTATTCATCATGTAACTTTTGAAGTGACCCTTTTGATAATACAAACTATAGGTTATATTAAAAAAATAATAATAAATAAATAAATTATTTAAAAGTAAAAAACATACATACTATCATCTAAAATTTAAAACTTTAAAAATCAAGTATCAAATATCAAAAAACTTTTGAAGTGGCCCTTTTGATAATACAAATTATAGATTATATTAAAAAAAATAATAATAAATAAATCATTTTTCTAAAAGTTAAAAACATACCTACTATCATCTAAAATTTAAAACTTTTAAAAATCAGATATCAAATATCAAGATCCCCTAAAGTACAAATCTATTCTTAAATTTTATATTTAAAAATAAATGTAATTTTATATGAATTTAAATTTTAAAAAATTTGATATCGTCACCATTTTTAATTAAATAAATGTAAAATCATATATATAAATTAAAAATTATATATTAAAAAAATATTTAAATAATTAATAAATGATTTTCAAAAATCCAATTAATGATTTTTAAAAAATGATATATAAATTTTGAAAATAACATATTAGAGGCTCCATTTAAAAAATATAAAGATGAGGACGGTAATGCTTCGTGTTAAGTTTAAAACTAATTTATTAGTGCAAAACAAATATATCCACATCATTTTGTATTCAATGAGAGTTCAAGTTAAAAAAACTAATCGAAGATGCCACATAACATAGGGTGTGCAATGTATTGCATCAATAGACAAACTATTTAACAGTGCCCCCTTGAATCTTGTGCAACTGAAACAAAATAAGTACTTTGACAAACTGTCTAACAATTCTCCCTTGAATGTATGCAAGGGATAGAAAACTATAGAAAACTATCATGTTGAATTGCCGTTGCTTCTATTTTCCCAACGGAAAGCGTATAAGATGTTGCTTCTTAACAGAATCAAGCAATTCCTAACAACTTCCTCACGTCTTTCTGCAAGCACGAAATGGAAAATATGAGTAACTATGTTTGAAATGGAGAATTTTAGTAACTAATCCTTTAAGGAATGCATCCCATTAAATCAAAACACCCCCTTTCATTGTCAAGTTTAGTTTGTATGCAAAAAAGACTAAGTGGACAGCTAGAAAATCTGAAGAGAAGGCATATGGAACTAAGAAAAGGGGGTTTTTCCACACAACTAAGGAATGCATCCCATTAAATCAAAACACCCCCTTTCATTGTCAAGTTTAGTTTATATGCAAAAAAGACTAAGTGGACAGCTAGAAAATCTGAAGAAAAGGCATATGGAATGCTCAATGGAGACGTAGTTGAAGCGTAGCGTTCAACAACATTTCCATCTTTGTCCACCAGAAACTTAGTGAAGTTCCACTTTATGTCTTCTCCAAAATCCCACCTTTGCTGGACTTCAAGAACTTGTACACAGGAGCTGCACTACTCCCATTAACTTCCACCTACATTACAGAGCTCCCAATTTAGCACCCAAGATCTCAAGAATCAACCAGATGGATTAGTTACTTTTAATTGTATCCACCTCTTGCATGACAAGAAGTAATCTGAGAAGGTATAAAAAAACAGAAATAAGATGGAGACCTTGTCAAATATGGGAAACTCTGCTTTAAAACGACTGCAGGCCACTTCTGCAATCTGTGCATTATCACCTGGTTCCTGCCCACCAAACTGATTGCATGGGAAAGCCAGTATTTCTAATCCTGGAAAAAAATATTGTGGGCATAACAGTGATCAGTAATAGACTAATATATCAAGATAGGAACTGGAACAGAACCAGAAGTTGGTTTAAAGAAATGCAAAATTTTCAACAGACTCAAATAAAAGAATTAACCTAAGGATCCTAACCCCATACCATTAAAAAGACATTTTGACCTTTCTGGTCTAAGATACATACTATTGTGAAGAGATCAACAAATGCATATATAATAGGACAGTAAGGAAATTTAAGAATCATTGAATCAAGTTAACCATGTATGTTTGAAGTACCTTGATCCTTGTACTTTGCATACACTTCATTCAGCTCAGTATAGTTAGAGGTAGTCAACCCACTGCAATATGAGAACAGAGTGGCCCCAATTAATCAAGTTTATAAGTGGGATAACTTCAGTAACAAAAAAAATGGCCCTGCATAATCCATCAATATTTTGTTTCTCACATAGATAGATCCAAAGTAAGATGGATCTAGGCTGGTTTTAGAACTAAATCTTATAAAAGGCCTGATTTGAAAAATTACAGAGACACAACTCTAGAAGTTCTTTCCTCTTTCTTTCTAATAACATAAATTAAACCCATTATGAAATCATTGTTGGCCTCTATAATAGATGTTTATGGTTGATGGAAATTTTTTCATACACAATCAATGTATTGGACTTCCTATTGTTAAAATATATTTGTTATTTCTCTATTTATGAATCTAAAATATCATGTTATTTGCTCTTAGGAATGTGTGTGTGTGTGTGTGTGTGAGAGAGAGAGGGGTATTATAAACATAAAAACTTGATTACCACATAATATATGAATACATGCTTCTATTTTTCATTGCATGTTAATTATTACACTTTAAATAAATTTTGAATTTGTTTGGAACCTCTATAGACACTATCCTTATATTGTTATAATGGATTATGTTAGTGTAAAATATTATCGAAGGTGTACGAAAATATCCTACTTTAGCTATGAGTGAAGAATAGTGCTAACAACAGAAGTGGTTGTTCAACCCTTTAGATCTACAATATACAATTAAAATAACTCCTGCAAAAACCCTGATCTATGTAGTAAAAGTAGTTAAACATAAAAAAGAAATAACACTGATGCAAAATTAAATCCAAGTAGCCAACAGACGAGACAACATTAAAGAATGATTTTTGTATTACGTAACACCTGATGAAGGAAACAAGTAAATGTTACCATTCCCCCTTAATGGGATGGGTTTTTGGTTGTCCTCAATGCTTCAACTTCGTGAGTCTATCGCTCTCAATAGTGTAGAAAACACAAAGCATCTGTTGAAATCAAATGACAAAAGAAAATGATAGTGACAATAAGAATGATCAAATTGAAGAATGAATAGAAAAACCCTTCTATTTATAACAAAATATTGAATTATCTTCAATAATGGAGAATAATAAAATATTATTAACCAAAATCTAGATCTAACAGCTTGGAATATTTTATTATATTTTGTTTATGGGAAAAAGGTATTTAAACTGGTTAAATACCTTTATTTAGAAATAATAAACAAATAAATGATTTATTTATCATTTCAAGAATATGGTTTAACCATATTCTTGAAATGATAAATAAATCATTTATTTGTTTATTATTTCTAAATAAAGGTATTTAAACAAATAATGATTTGTTTAATTATTCCTAGGTGATTTAGTCAAATTTAACAAGGAATAATAACTAAATAATGATTTAATTAATCAGCTCTTGAGAAAAATAAGAAAAATAACGATTTATCTAATTATTTCTCATAATTGGGTTAAATATAACGAGGAATGTTAGTTAAACAATGGTTTAATTAATTATTCTTAGAGGAAAATCAAACAAATAATGATTTATTTAATTATTCCTCATGGGGTTTCTTGTTTTAAGCATAAATAACTTAATAAAATATGGTTTATTAAATTATTTCTTATAGTGAAAGAAATTTTACTATGGTAAAATTGGTCTTACATGGTGTACTTCGATCCATCCAATTAGAAATGGTTAGATGACCAATTTTTTGTGATAAGAGATTCATCTCTTAAGGATAAAAAAATTCATCCCTATTTAATAGCTCCTCATTCCATGACAAAGAATATTATCTAAGGGCATGACATAAATATTTGAAAGTACCTTTAATAAAATTGGGACAAAACAAAAATAAATGCATTTAACACATAAAAACAACATATCATTTTAATAGACTCATTAAAATAAGGTAAATAGATATTGTAAGTAAAAAAATTACACATTAGGATGTATGATCACTACACAACTTTCCTAAAAATTAAAAAAAAACTATAGTGTGATTAACTTTTTCATCAACTAATTTACTATTTTTCTTTTTAGGGTTCTAATGGTCAAAACTTGAGTGTATAAAAAGTGACAAAACTAAAAATAAATCCCATGAAGGCCATAACCATATTTGTGAGGGACTATTGTGCAAAAAAGGGAACATATTATTCATGTTGTTTATGGGAATGGAAGAGAATGCCATGGTTGTCTAATGGCTAGATGAGATGCTTAGAGTGGTTTATAATGAGTAGATATCCTCAGCCATGAGAGAAAATGGGTTATGTTGAGTGAGTTAGAAGTGAGTAGCTAGGTTCATTTTCCCATGTGGCCTCACAATGTAGTTTGGGTTGGCCTCTATAATAAATGCTTATGGTTTGGTGGAAATTTCTCATACATAATCAATGTCTTGAATTTTCTATTATTAAAATATAGGTGTTATTTCTTTATTTATGAATCTACAATATTATGTTATTTTCTCTTATGAATGTGAGAGAGAAAGAGATAAATATTCTAAACATAAAATATTGATAATCATTTAATATGTTGACACATGTTTATATTGTTCATTGTATTTTAATTATTACTCCTTGCATACATTTTGAATTTGTTTTAGACCTCTATAGACACTACCCTTGTATTGTTATAATGAATTAATCTATGAAAGATTAAAATTTTCATCCCCTATTTAGTAGCTCTTCTTCCATGACAAAGAATATTAGTTAGGGGCACAACAAAAATATTTAGAAGCACCTTTAATAAAATTGAGACAAATAAATGCAACTAACACATAAATACAACATATCATTCCAAGAAATTCATAAAAATAAGGTAAATATATTTTGTGTCCACGAGGTCTTGGATAGACGGTAACTGGGTGCTATGTTAAGGCACTCCTTGATGTGAAGTCATTGGTTCAATTTCCCACCCCGATCAGGGTGATATATTGGACATGTTGAAGATGTAGTCTTGCTAAGCATACAAAGAAAAAGGTAAATAGATTTTGTAAGTAAACAACTTGCAAATTAGGATATGTGATTGTTATACAACTTTCCTATAAACAAAAAGAACTATAGTGTGATTAACTTTTCCACCGCCAAATTTATTGTTTTTATTTTTATAGTTTTAAATGATCGAAACTTGAGTGTAAAAAAAGGTTCCAAAACTTTAATAATCTTAATTAAAGTCATAACTATCGATTTTAATGGTTAAGAACATGTGTTTCTATGTAAGAGGTCATAGGTCCAAGTCTAGAGGGTAGTAGAGTATGTACATCTCCATAAACTTTAGCAGTCAAATTGTTACGAGGAGGGTCCCTTCGTTAAAGAGAATTTAGTTCAACATTAGTTGGAAATAATCCCAACTTAATAGAACTACATCACATAAATAAAATATACATGCAAATGTATTTACATTCTCAAGTCATGTTGATATATAATCCCAACTAATATTATTTCATAGCATATCAATAGTAATTGGAATTTAATTCCAAATAATATAATTTTACTCTAATTTATTATTTATTTATGAGATAACTATAGCAATCTTTTTCAACCAATCATTATCACCAAATGGGTGGTAGTTGATAACGTAATTGTATGATATTCAAAACATCTTCAACCTATGCATTATGGTTTTCATGGTGCTATGTTAAAGGTTATATGACAACTTTACAAACCTTGAGAATTTAAAGCACACACTATTAGATATCCTCTAGATAACTTTGGTACTTCCAAGTGACCAAAAATAAGAAAATATCACACAGTCTTTTTTACCTTAATTTCTCTTGAAATCAAATAAATATTGTTAAATGTTTTATAATATGGTAATGGGGGGTTATTTCATTGAAAGAGTGATGAAAAATGCATATCAGAAGGCTAATTAACAGTTAAAATGATTTCACAATGGAGACCAACATTTCCTCCATACTCCATACTAAATTTATTGTGTGTCTCTTTGCAACTAATTCCGAAACGTTTCGGAGAACTTCTAGCAAGCTACAAATTTTTATAAATGGTTACAAGGTTCTGAAACTCTTGTATAAAAGTATAGAACCTACAACATACTGTAGAAAACAATAGAACTTGTAGTAGACTGTAAAACATATAACAATAGACACTACAAAACATGTAACATATTGTGAAACTTTATAAAATAAGACATAATTTATTATTATTCTTTTTTAAACATTGTCTACCTGAAGACTGGTTTCCAATTAAGGTTTATTCAAACTTTTTTTAAAATTATTTTCCACATTCCCATACTCTGTTTTGCACACTATTCAACTCGAGCTCAAGCAACCATCTTTTCAATTTCATCCCATTCTTGTATTGTTCTAAATATTTACACATTTTCTTCCAATAACTCATTGCTTTTAGTGAATGAATACCTCCTCTGAGATTATATTTATCACCAACAATACATGGAAAAGATGTAAATTTGTATAAAATAACATTAGACTATTAATCAAGGTTTCCATGAGGGCTAAAAGATAAATGAAGGAAATGAACTGGAGAAAAACCATTTAAAGAGTGGCATGAAATCATGGTTATATAGCTAGAATAACATGTTGATTTATATTTGAGTAAATGGGGTGCTTAATTGGATCAAGAAGTAATAATGGTAAACACAAGATTGAATTTGTAAAATAATTGAAAAACTTATTAAAAGAACAAAGAAAATCACCTAATTTACCAAAATCACACTGTTGTGTACATTTTCTAACATATTGCAACGTCAAATTCTGTAGCAATTGTGAATCATGTAACAAATTGCAAAATTTTACAAAACTTGTAACAAACTATGAATTTGATAATAGAGTGCAAAATTCTATAGAACTTCTAGTGATTGCAAAATATTGCAAAAAATGTAGCAAATAATAGTTTGTTATAGAAGATAAAAATAATAGTATCCATAATTGACATGAAGCAACAAAGTTTGTGATAGATTAATACCATCTCCTATAAATATTTATGCAACAATTGAACCAAGAAGATATATATATATATATATATATATATATATACATTAGGAGAATTTTGAGGTCTAAAATGGGCCATATATATATATATATATATATATATATACATTAGGAGAATTTTGAGGTCTAAAATGGGCCTTCTAAGGAAATAATAAAATAATAGCTAAACCAATAAAATAATATTGATGAATTTTCAATTCACTTTTTGCACCACAATCAATGTAAGCATAATTAAATTCAATTCAAAAGTCGTACCAAAATAAAATTAATAAAAAATTGTATTGATGTGACTATAAATAAGAATGAGTTTTTCAAGAAAAAATCAGTATCATTGAACAACTAATGCATTTGTCCTTTGTACTTAAATAACTTAAAATAAAATATAAATATAAATTTATAAATTCTTAGTTATATTATATGTTATTAATTAAATTGTATATTATTTAAATTGTATAATAACATGTAATTCATATACTATATAAAAATAATATAATATAATATATGTATAGGGATATGCATTGTTTCTTTCAAGAAATATGAAATGACAATAATTACACCGAAAGGCGTTCCCTTTGTTGGCTTTGGCTGAATGTCACTGTTCACTCCAGCCAATGAGAGGGCTTTGTGATCGCCCTTCCAGCCAGTGAAAATTTGACATTTGGCACCTCCTCCTCTTACCAGCTCACAGTTTCAAAATTTACCAGCTCACAGTCTGAAAATTAATGCTGAAATAATGGTGAAACGTGACAGCAACAACTCTCACCCTCTTACCAGCTCACAGTTCCAAAATTTGAGAAATCGCCGACTGGTTAGACATTCATCACAGGCAGTCACGTAATGCTGGCAAAAATTCGGAGCCAACATCGGCGACCCATTTCAAAGCTGTACCTCTCGAGTATGTTCTTTGCTAAGTTACAGAAACCCTATTTTCACACCGATGCGGAGGCGTCAGGGTAAGAAGGCGACGACAGGAGGAGGAGGTCATGACCACGAGGCCCGCAAGGAATGTAATGGGAGTGCTCATCTTCACAAACTCGTGGAGAGGCAGAGGCGGCGTAGGATGAAAGCGTTTTGTTCAACGTTGTTATCAGTACTTCCTGATCAATATCGCAAGGTTAGGGTTTCTTTATCTCACTACGGGCCACGATGGTTTATTATCGTTTAAGACGTTCAGAACTATCTTGCCCCTGGCCCTAACGAAAAGAATACCCTCGACTTTGGTTACATTTCTGTTGTTTTTTTTTTCTTTGGATTTGAGCAAAATTTGTGATTTTTTACAGGTTCCTGAGAGCAACAGTATTAGCACAGGGTTGGGTTCGATTCCCCGGAAGGCCTGTTCAGGTGGGTGGATTGATTGATTTCGCAGGGAATTCCAATCCATAATGTAGAGATAGAGGTTGAGGTAGAGGTTTTCTTGGTGTATAACTGTTTTATCGTATTTATTCTTTTCTTTATTGACTGGTATTATACATACAACATTTGTGAAGAGAGCCCATGAAGGGACACCGTCAGCGCCGCCCATTCCAGATGCTACCGCCACAACTCTGCATTCCTTTTCCGGAGCAAAGGCATCATCTCCTTCTAATTGCAATGGAAGGATTCAAAGCGTTTCACCCTCCCCATCGGCGGCTAAATCAGCCAAAAGAATGGACTGTTTCTTGTATCTGTGAATCCACCTGCTTTCTTTGAGTTGGGATTCAGAGTTTTTTGGGGAGACTCGAAACCACAAAATTTGTGGCATTGCGTATTTTTTTTGCTTGACTGTGTTTGGATTTATTGCAGAAATCCATTGGAACAAAGCCTCGCCCTGCAAAATTTCTTAAGGTATACAAATAGCCTCAGCCAACTGCTGTAGCTTCTCCTATTCTCTCTATTTCCAAAGGAGATTTATTATAAGCCACTGGGCTTTTCAAAATTTACAGATACCCAAAAAGTAGATTCTGTTTGATTGATAATTAGTTGTGATTTAAATTATGCAGGTGTCGACAGCATTTTCAGAGCAAGAGGTCGAAGTTGCAGAGGTGTTGTTTGGATTTGCAAGGCAAATTACTAGTGCAGAAGAAAATTTAAATGATTTGAAGGTGGCCTCGTCATCTTCTCCTTCTCTGCCTCCAAATGTTTCATCTCCTATGCATGTCTCAACTCCTATTTCTGGTTCTCCGTCCCGATTGGCTCAACCGACCGAGGGTATATTTGCCTTTCTTTTTAATTGATTGCAGTCTCGCACTTGATCTTATTTTTTCTTTCTTGATTTTTTAATTGAAATGTGTTGAATTCTCCTTGCAGGTCCCAAGAAGAAAACGCCTCGCCCCACTAAGATTGATGAAATTGGATCCCCTGCTACTCCTGCAACTGCACTCGCTTATTGTCAATCTACGGGGATGGAGATTGGTTGAATTATCAAGCAGAAGACTGGGATATGTTTTGGATGAGGCCGGTTGATATATGTACGGTTTATGGTCTCTGTGGGCCTAATATGGTTTGTAGTAACACTGGCAATGATTTACAGTATTGTCAATGCTTGGAGGGTTTCGAACCCAGGATACCCCAGGCTTGGAATTCTCGGGATTGGTCCAGGGGTTGCATTAGGAGTAGTCCACGGCAGTGCAAAACCTATAAGTTTTATGAATTGGGAAGCGTTGATTTGAATAGTAGTAGTAGTGTTTTGATCCCTGAAGTTTTGATTGGATCCTGTGAGAATTTTTGTGTGAATAACCTTTCCTGTATTGGGTATGCGTATAAGAGGGTTTTGAAAGACTGTAGATTGGTGTGGGGTGATTTGTGGAATCTCAGAAATTATTCTAGTGTTGATGAGGATGATAGTGTTGGTTATAGTACTTCTGATAGTAACAATAGTATGTTGTTATATTTTCAGGGAGCTGCCTGTTGGAGTTCGTCCAGAAGGGAAGCGAATCTTGGAATGCTGATAGGAGCTTCTACCGAGTTAGGGGTTTTTGTTCTAATTGTCGCTTTAACTTTGTATTGCTGGAATTGAAGGAGTTCAGAAAAGCATTCCGCTTCTGAGGAGGGTTTTAGTGGGATGATGCTGACCATGTTTACATATAAGGAGCTGCATATTGCAACCAGGAATTTTAATGAGAAGCTGGGGAGTGGAGGATTTGGAACTGTTTACAAGGGTACCCTCGCAGGGTCCATCCCAATAGCTTTCAAGAAATTGGAGAGACCTGAAGGAGGTGAGAAGCAATTCCGGATGGAGGTAAGTACTATTGGTATGATCCAGCATGTAAATCTTGTTCGTCTCAGGGGTTTCTGTTCAGAGGAAGATCGAAGACTGTTGGTCTATGATTACATGCCCAATGGGTCTTTGTATACATTTTTTTTCAGAGAACATAAGAAGTTTCTGGACTAGAAGACCCGGTTTCAAATCGCACTAGGTGCAGCTCGGGCTATTGCATACCTGCATGAAGGATGCAGGGATTGTATCGTCCATTGTGACATCAAGCCAGAAAAAATTCTCTTGGATGAAGATTTCAATGCCAAAGTCTCGGATTTTGGTATGGCAAAACTTATTGGCAGGGATTTTAGCCGAGTTTTGACAACAATGCGTGGTACTAGAGGTTATCTAGCTCCAGAATGGATATCTGGTCTGCCAATTACAGCCAAGGCAGATGTATACAGCTTTGGAATGACACTCCTAGAAATCATGGGGGGTCGCAAAAACATAGAGTCAAGCAATTTGGAATTTGAAAAATGGTTTTTCCCAATTTGGGCTGCCAAGCAGGTCAGCATGGGAAACATTCTGGAGCTTGTAGATGACCGCCTTGGGAAGGACATTGATAGAGAAGAGGTTAGGAGGACAGAAATAGTAGCTATCTGGTGCATTCAGGATGGTGAGGGTTCAAGACCAAGAATGGGCACAATTGTAAAGATGCTAGAAGGAGTTGTCGATGTTTTGACTCCCCCAATACCAAGAACTCTACAATCCCTCATGGACGAAAATGCTGAGATGCAAGTGATGACCATGGATTCTGATTCATCATCACTTGTTTCTTCTCCTTCCATCACTGTTAAATTTTAATGCTTCCAAAGATCTGGAAGATTGTTCAATTGGTTTCGAAGGTTGAAAAGTTTACAGAGTATTAATTAACTGCCCAAAACTTCGACCCCAATTCACAGGAGGATCGCAAAGTTGTGTTTCCCCCTTGCTTGTGTACTCTCAGAGCTTTCGCTGAAAGTGGAGATAATGTTATGAAACCTAAGCCCCAGCCCAATAGAATGCCGATTTTCTTCAATTCTCTCGCCGCCAGTATCGACCATGCAGCCAAATTCAAAGACTGGGAAATTTTGTCGGGTCGTCTGGCAATGGTGAGAAAATATTCCTGATATTCTGATTTGAATTTTCCCTCAAATTATTAGCATTCATATGCTTGGATGCCCTCATGCTGTGAATTTCTTATGGATTTGTAGATTTTTTTTGCGGCAGCCATCAATGTGGAGCTATTGACCAGAAACTCTTTGTTTCACAAGATGGATGTGCTAAAGATCTGCGAGTTTGGGGGAGTCTGCATGGCTTCCATTGTAGGTGCTGCTGGATTTGCATGGGCATCTTGTGCTAAAACAAGGGTTATCGACGTCTTTTCTGAAGTTGAATCAACGACTTGGATCATCCGGCTCAGATCCAATGGTCTTGCGGCATCACAAACTAAACAGAACTTATCAGAGATAGTGCCCCCGCAAAATGGTTTGGTTTAAACCATTATTTACAAAATCTACGATTATGATGCATTACGACATCACTTAATCTTTTCTCAAGAAACTGCTATAAGTGCTTCTGTAAGCAGTTTGTGGTTTTCAAAACCATGGGTGATTTTGTCAAAAGGGTGTTGACATAGGCAATATTTTTATGGACATGTATTAGAAAACACATATTTTTCCGATTTTGATTCTTGGTTGAGAAAGGGTTTATATGCCTCTCACAGATCATTGGATGAGAGTATCAATTGTTGAAAGGCAACAGTAGATGGTTGTTATTGGTCTACAAAAAATTGCTCAAAGCCAGTTACCAGAAACCATAACAAGAACGGTACAAGTCATCAGACCATATCTCAAAACATATTTTTCAAATACTGGTTGAAGAATTATTTCAAAACTTATGCACCATTTAAGCCATGTTATTTGGACAGAAAAATTTAGCTGAATGGGTGCCATTTTTCCAAGTTAAAACAACAGCTGTTGAGTTGGCAACACATTCGGCTTGTAACAAATGACAGGCATCACTTTCCTTTGCAAGAGACTTTATGATTCTCTGTGGTCCTGGCTGCCTTTTCCGACCGTGTAAAGAAAATTGATAATTCAGGCACATGTTAAAGAAGATCATCTTGGTCATGATTGGTTCTTGTTTATATGGTGTTACACAACAATTTTTCACCATCCCTGCAATTCCCCATCCTGCACAATTGGAGGGCTCATTTCGTGACCTGTGAACAGTAACATAACTTGAAAACACTTTCATGGCATTCCCCTAAACATGTACTCTCATTTCCCTGAAGACAACTCCTTGTGAAAAACCCTAAAAACACCCCTTTTTGCATTGGCGTGAGTAGCCAGTTCATTACCCGCGCCAATGGGGGAAATCCTTCAAAGAGGGCGTGCCAATTGGTGCTCTGTCCCAGAGTCGCAGTCGCGCCAGCCATTTTAAGGAGTGTTTTTTAAAAATAAATGGCGGAAGTTTCGTCCTAACTCATCCAGGAACTGGTATCTAATTTGAGTTGGGAGGTTTGGCTCCGGATCTCCATGTAGAGGAAGTGGTTTTCCACCTCTCATGGAAGCTTCCTTGAGGATAGGACCAATCCCATGATTATAGGGATCCCAACTCCCCTTCCTCCATCTATAAAAGCTTGCCCATCCCATTTGCAAGCTAGTCTCCAAGTTCTCAAGAGCCTAATGCTGCAAGAGCTTTGATCCATTCCCTTAAGGCCAAATCCAAGCAAGGAGATCATTGTCGAGACATCCGAAGACAGAGGTTTGTCCCATCCCTGACAGGCCTTATCGAGATGCGTTCTGCTGACGACCCTCCGAAGGAGAATTTAGCATTAGAGCTATGGTTGTATTCTTCTTTTGATTAATTAATGATAAGTGACTATTGGTTATGGTTCCACTCTTGTTCTTGATAATGATCATGAATTATGTCTTCTCTGACTGACATATAGTTGTATGCACTGGATTTTACGCTTGCGTTTGTTTTGTTTCTTGCGTGTGCAGGTGTTCGATCACGGAGATCATGAGGATAGTAATCTACCAGAACTAAGGAACGAGAGCGCTACCTTCTCTATGAGCGACAACGTTGGATTCCAGGTAAGCCTTCATCGCTAGTTGGTTTATCTGCAATAGGAACCTGCACTATAGCGTGAACGATTGTTGCTAGATCTGGTCTGGGCTAGTAGGGATCGCCTCTGTCCGCAGAGGGGATTTAACTCCACAACAAATTGGCGACTCCGCTGGGGATCGTTGGCTTGCTGTTGTTCTGCTTTGTAAGCTACAGACGGAGCCTGAAGTTAGCCAGATAGCCTTCTAATTGCTCTGCATTAGCGAAGTAGATCAACGCTGCTTCAGTCAATCTCTGGTTTAGTTTATGAACTGAACGCTTGGAGTGTCGTCTTGTCTTTTCGGTTGATTCTTGACCTTGCTTGCTTGGTCAACTCTTTGGGTTTGTTTTTCTGTTTGTTTGGCTTTTGTTTGGCCTTGTCATCATTGGTCTGTGTCTGGACTACTCTTTTTTATTTTTTCCCATAGTTAACTCGAATGGCGCTCTTTTCAGCTTGACAGTCGCGCCCATTGGCGCAGGTTGCTTGTGTATCACCCGCGCCAATTCCATTCTGGCGCTAATTTCAGCCTCACAGTCGTGCCAATCCTGTGAGGTATTAGGGTTTTCTGTGTTTTGAGCCTTTTGAGATTGATCTGTGACTTTGGCCTTGTTTTTTCGCTTGTTTGAGTGTTTTGGAGTCTTGTTTGACTGGCTGTGACCTTCGTCCTTTGGTTGTTTGCCTGTTTCCATCGATTTCACTTTCTAGCCCTAGGGCATCTAGGTCCTCTTGTGTGTCGAGCCTCCCTTGGGAGTTTTGGGTTTCTATTGGTTCAGTCGACCTTGTGATTGCTTCTCTACATTCGTTTAGCGATTGATTATCACTTTATTGCGTTATTTGAGTGTTTGTTCTCTTCTTCATTTGGATTTCGCTTTGCCTCGTTTGGGCCTAGATTACATGGTCAATTTGAGTCTTTGGGATTCTTTTGGTTTTGAGGGACTTTTTTGTCAATTTGAGGTTTGATTGCGTGTTTTTCATTGAGTGATTTGCTCATTTTTTCTCTCTTACTATCGCATCTCAAATTCCTCTTCATTGGTTTTCATTTTGTTTAGTGCTTATTGCTATTAAACATTGAAAATATTAAAAAATCTCTTTTGCTTTTGATCAGTTAGTGCAATTTAAAATCTTTTCAGTGTCATTAGTGATTAGTGACTTTGAGAGGAAATTTTTTGGTTACATTAGCTGCATTATAGGGCTTTTTGGTTGTTTTCTGATCATTTTGTTTGTGTGAAAAGCTCTCAAATCTCTCGTAGTTAGCTTTCATCGAATGAAATGATATATTGTGGCATATAGTGTGCATTTAGGAGATTTTGTGACATCACACTCGCTAGGGCCTGAAAACTGAAACGTAATTGAAGATAAACATTAAAATTTACTCAATTTACAAAAGGCAGCATTGAAACATTAACGCAACATTTAGTGGTCTAGGCTAGAGACGTGTTCCGGCGTCTTTAAACCTAGCAGCTATCATTTGCCTCTTGGCTTTAGACAACACTAGTATGGACTTGTGTTCCCCGTACCATCGAGTATATAAAGGGAGACCCCACTAGGTTTCTATCCTTTATCCATAGGAAGCCGAGTCTGCCGCCCTATATCCGTGATACAGCGGACACAGCATTCGGGGAGATTTCCTGCACGTACGTTAAGTCCTTGGTTGATTTCTCTTTCATTTTTGAAACCAAGGTGTATATTGCAGTTCACGGTTATTTTTTACACCCTTTGCCTAGTATTCCTGAGTAGTCATTTGATCTTTTCTGACTCTTTAAATTTGAAAGGATCACCAAGCGCTTGTCCTTTCACGCTTGCTTCAAAACTGAAAGAGATAGAGTCACCTTTTATCCGTTTCTTGACTCTTAAAACATGAAATGATGAAGTTTCTAAGTTTCAATGTGGTAAAATTAATCACCCGCGATCACACGCCCTGTTAGATTTTACTTGTTGGCCATTTGATTGTGTGTCTTGACTCTTTTTCAACCCGTGTGTGTTGTGCTTGATCTTTTTTCATTGTTGTCACAATGGCGGAACCTCCTGTTTCGTCTACTGGTAGTCCATATATGAAAGATTCATCAGAGGCTTCTCAGTCCTATAGTGAACCTCATCAGCCCATCGTTTCTGAGTTTCTCGACGGGGGACCGGTTCTGTCTAAGAAACCCTTTGGAGGACCAGTTGAGTTCAATTGGCCCTTTTCTGACCATTGGTTTGGATTGGGAGTAGGGGAAGATTTCCCTCCTCTTACATCGGGTTCCCCTTTTATAGCTGTTGTTATTCCTCCTAGTCCTCACCGTCTATTACGAGATCTAGTGGCAGGCTCAAGCATGAGTGAATCTATTGAGGAAATCCCCACGTCCGGTGAATATTACCAGTTATTTCCTCGGAGATTATTTCCAGGAGACAACCCTGAACCATCTGTTATGTCATCCCCTGGTCCCTCATTACCCGCCGGGTATAGATCCTTGGGTCAGATCATTGCCGCCGCTGCCTCTATGGGGGTATCAGCTCCTTCTACGAGGCCGGTTGTTCCTTCATTGGGGATCTCTCCACGGACGCCCGTTACATCATCCCCTCAGGTTACTTTTGTACCCTCCATGCCCACTGTTTGTGTGGCCGTATCTGCACCCGCCGTTACTACCCAGTCCGTAAGGACCACATCCCTTCCTGAAGATATCTACATAGCATCTGTTATGCCGGAGAACATCTCTTCGAAGGAGTATCGATTGTCTCTGCAACAGTCGAACCCCGAGGTCGGACAATCCTCTTAAGATCCCAACCACTCGTACTTTTCGCATTATGCACAGGATGGTACACCCGTGTACATTTTTCCATATCAGTACGATGAGCATGGGAACCCTTTACATTTACTTGCTCCTGAGGCTCAACTTCATGCTCAGGGTTTACCTTATAACCAGGCTGGACAACCTTTTAACCCGCAAGGACAACCGTTTCAAGGCCAACCTTCAGGCCAACCTGGCTATCCTTATGACCCGTAGGGACAGCCCATACAAGGCTACCCTCTGGGCCAGCAAGGGCCATTATACGGTCCGCAAGGACAGTATTACGACCCTTCTGGTTAACTCGTGCAGCCTCTCCCTGGAGTCCCAACTGGGCAACCTCAAGGACTCACAAGTCAACCAAGGTACCAACTCGGGCCGGTATACGGTCCTGGGGGGCAAGTCCAACCTTCTCAAACTTTGTAACCGCAGTATCCTCTTGGTCCCAATGTTGCACAGCAGCCAGGACCATCTTATGGTCTTGCTGCGGGTCAAACCGGTTATCAGCAAACACCTGGCTCCATTCCGCTACCAGGCCAATCGGCCCATCCGGTACAACCTGGTGTCCCTCCACCAGGCCAACCGGCCCATCCGGCACAACCTGGTGCTGCTTAACAGCGAGGAAAACCTGCACAACCAGCACAACCTATTTATCCGGGTCAACCTGTTTATCCAGGGCAGCCCGCTCAGCCAGGTCAGCCTGTTCAGCCAGGCCAGCCTGCACATCCTGTCAACCCTGCCCAACAACCAACTTATTCAATGTCACAGCCAAATCAACCTTCGCGCCCTAATTATCAGGCTCAGCAGGGTCCCACCTATCAGCAGCCCACTCGACCCCAAGGCGGTTACTATTCTCATGGTCAATATCGACCGAATTATAGCTAGCCCCAAGGTTCTAACTATTACTCTCAGCAACCCAGCTACACCTATACTCAGCAGCCAAATCCAAATGCTACTTACACAGGGCCAACTTACAATCAGGGTCCATACTTTGGTTATCAAGCCCTGTACGCTGGTTACCAGCAACCGAATCAGGCTGGATATACGACCTATACCCCCTACAGTCAGAATCCCATGGGACAGAACCCTTGGGGGCAAGGTTATTCTCAACCAGCATGGATTACAGGTACTGGTCCTTATCTAGGGCCAGGTATGCCATCCAATCCACCATTTCCGTTTCTAGCTACCTTGGAATTACCAGATGTTTTGAAATTAACGAATGATCCAATTCTGCACAATCCTTATTGGCCTCCGGTTCCTACCAAGGTGCCTGGTGATTGCCCCAAGTTTGAGGGTAAAGCTAGAGAGGACCGCCAAGCTCATGTGATGAATTACCATCTTTGGTGTTCGTCCAACTCTTGGGTGGATGATTCAATCCGTCTGCACCTCTTCCAGCGCACTTTGACTGGCGCTACTGCTAAGTGGTATATCGAATTATCCCGTGGCATCTTTCAATATTTCAATACGTTAGCCATGGCTTTTCTGACTCACTTTCATTTACCGGTTCGGTACGAAGCCGGGACGCACCTCCTGACTTCTTTGAAGCAGGACAAAGCCACCCACATTTTTGATCACATTCATGAGTGGCGATGTCGTCGTAGACTGATCAAGTTTCATATACCTGATCAGATACTAACTCATTGGTTCACCACCTCCTTCGTTAACAAAATCGCTCAAGATATTGCTATGGGAGCGTGTGTGACAGAAGAGCAAGCCATAGCACATGCCCAATATCTGGATCTAGTATACTCTCAGTTCGGCACGCTTTATGATATTTTTCCTGATGCTCCACGGTCTGGAACCTCTAAAGCTCCACCTACCCCAGCGGTGGATGGTGTTAATGGTTCCGTGTCTCAGAATTCGAAGAAATCTTCGAATGGAAAGCAGAAGTCCAACTCATCCAATAATTCTGCTCCTCCCAATTCTGGAAAAACTGCGGAGGTTAATGTCGTTCAGGCCAATCCTACGGAGAAAGCCTCCAAAGGGAAAAAGAAGGGCAAAGTTAAATCCAAATCCGACGCCCCAAAGCCAGAGTCCAAACCTCGTACCGAGGACGGTTCCCAACACAAACCGAAGTACCCTTGCCTCATTTGTGAAGGAGATCATTATACAAAATATTGTCCACGATGATCTGAAGTTAGTCAACTTCTAAAAGGCTCCAAAGGGACTCCGACAGTTCTTAAAGAACAGTTCCCATCTCAACAGACCCAGATGGTTGAACAACCTTCACCATCTGCACCATTTGGGTCTCAGGTCTTTATGATGAATGGTGCTGCACCTATCTCTATTGCTACACGTTTGAAGGACTACAACAAATCGCGTCAGGCACCTGGGAAGGCAGTTGTGGATGGTCCACCTCCCCCACCTGTCTCCGGTTCATTGGAGATTTAGAAGCCTACTGCCGAACCTGTTGTGAGGCCATCTTCTAAAGGTTTTCTAAGAATATCTTCTTATAATACGAATGCCCGTGCCGTTCAGCACTACAGTATCATTGAGGATCTGGCACAGGCGCCTTTTGCCATGTTTGCATTGGAAGTTCTTCAAAGTTTCCCGTCACAAAGGAAAGCTTTGTTGTCTGTAATCGGTGGGATCGATCCCACTGATTCTAATCTTCTCAACTTCGACTTAGAGAACTTTACTCCCCGACTTCCACATCGGATCGCTCTTGTTATTCAAGTCAAGATCAACGGTCTTAACATCCATAGGGCTGTTGTGGATGAAGGTGCTTCTACCTGTGTCATGTCGTCCGCTTGCTGGAAGGCCATTGGATCTCCGGCCCTTTCATCATCTCCTAATGCCCTAGAGGCATTTGATGGTCAGGAATTGAAACCCCTGGGTGTTCTCGAGAGTTTAGCGATTACCTTACAGGGGAAGACAGTCAACGTAGAAGTAGAAGTAGTTGACGCCAAGCTTAACTATAATATACTTCTCGGCCGCAGTTGGACTCACGCCATGTTATGCGTGCCGTCCACCCTCTTTCAACTTATTAAGTTCCATCACGAGGGAAAAATCATTACTGTGGATCAGTTGTCTTTCTTCACCTCCACCTCTGAGAAAAACATTCCGTGCGTGGATCAGATCCCAAATCCCCCTGACAGTGTAGGACCCGGTCTCTTCAAGGACCACGTCCTCATGGGTATTTTTCCCGCACCACCACCGCACACCGCTCAAGTTAATATGATCTCTAGGTCTGATGACCCATGGCTCATCCCTACGCCTGAGCAGGTGGCTAAGTTTGGAGAATTGATGCCTTTAACTCCGGTAGAGATTAACTATTGTGAAATCCTCGCCGCATCTGATCCTCCCCCTCCTCAACGTGCTCCTTTGAGCATGGCTTTAGACATATATTCTCAGTCCCCCTGGCTCGGCGAGGCTGACTCGCCTGATCCTCTTAAAGATATTTTCCCTTCTAATGAATCCATTGTCGAAACAATGTCTCTTGAGGAACTGCCTTGGAGCGATGGACATCATCGTTCCTAATTCATGCCTAGCTTAGGGGCAATGTCAGATTGTCTAGAGCGTTTTGCATCTCAGGCTCCCACTCCACCTCTCCAGACGCCCATATTGACACATGAGGTGCTTTCAGAGGAAAACCTGAGCAACATCACTCAAACCATTCCAATCGACATCTCCGTTAAACCAGGGATAGTTGAGAACATACACGTGGGAGTGACTTGTTCTCCTGAAGAGATACAAGTTTATACTGACCTTTTTCGAGAATTCAGAGACGTGTTCACCTGGTCCTATGAGGAAATGCCTGGGATTGATCCCAGCATAGTAGTGCACGAGATTCCTACCTATCATGGTGCGAAACCCATGTGCCAACGCCTGCACTTGGTGCATCCTCGCAAAGCCGCTGCCATTAAAGAAGAAGTTGAAAAACTTCTGAACGCGGGCTTCATTTACCCGATTCCACTCACAGAATGGGTCTCCAACATTGTCCCTGTAGATAAGAAACAGGGCACTATTAGAGTTTGTGTTGATTACCGAGATATTAATCGGGCCTGTCCAAAGGACAATTACCCCACTCCTTTCATAGATCAAATCATTGACGAATGTGTTGGGAGTGAGATTTATTCCCTGATGGACGGTTTTTCCAGGTACAATCAGATAAACATTCTACCTGCTGATCAACACAAGACTACATTCATCTGTCCGTGGGGTACTTTCGCTTATAAAAAGCTCCCGTTCGGCTTGAAGAACGCTGGAGCTACTTTCCAGCATGCTATGTCTTACACATTCCATGACATACGCCATATCGTTCAGCCTTATCTGGAAGATTTTCCAGCTCACTCAACTCGGCGAGAGGACCACCCAGAACACCTCCGCCATATTTTCCTTTGCTGTCAACGCTACAATATTCGGCTCAATCCTCATAAATGCGTCTTTTGCGTGGATTCTGGTCGTCTTTTGGGGTTCATAGTCTCCAAGGATGGGATTCGCCTCGACCCCCTAAAGGTCGAGGCCATTGTCAATATCCCATCACCCTCTTCGTTATATCAATTGCAGAGTCTACAGGGAAAATCTAACTTCCTACGACGCTTTATACCGAACTACACGGAAGTGGCCAAAGGATTCACGTGTCTTTTAAAGCAGAACGTTCCCTTTCATTGGGACGACATTGCTCAACAATCCTTTGAGAAGCTGAAGACGTTACTTGTTAATGCTCCATTGCTTCAGCCTCCAAACTATCACCGTGATTTCACTTTATACGTGGCTACCACGTTTAGCACCATAGTTATGGTTCTGGTGCAGGATGACGATGATGGCAATGAACACGTTGTTTACTATCTATCGCAGAATCTTCTCGACACGGAAACGCATTACGCTCACATCGAGAAGCTAGCTTTAGTAGCTGTACAGGTTGTGCAACGTTTCCACCACTACATCCTGTTGCGTACCGTAACCGTGGTTTCAGATTGCAATCCCATGACATATATTCTTTCTCGACAATTACTGGGGGGAAAATACTCCAAATGGATCGTTATCCTTCAGGAGTTCGACCTAGAGTTCACTACTGCTAAGTCGACCAAATCACTGGTTTTCGCGGATCTTATTTGCTCCCTCCCGACAGACTCCCCCCCATCTCATTCAGAAGAACATATACCATACGAAACCATCTTCCTTATCAGCACCCGTGACCCATGGTATGGCGATATTATAGTGTATCTTCAGACGTCATCCTTTCGCTCTGAGTTGACCAAAGATGCCTGACGTCGGATTTAGCATCAGTCTCAGCCCTACTGTATTGTAGGAGATACATTATACCAGGTTGGAGTAGATTCGGTGCTCCATCGGTGTCTGAATTTGGGAGAGGCCGAACGAGTCTTAAATGACTGTCACAGTGGCGCCTGTGGCGGTCACATGTCTGGATATGCCACCGCCTAGAAGATTCTGCGTGTGGGTTACTTCTGGCCGTCAATCTTCAAAGACTGTATTGTTGCAGTCCACAAATGTCATGCGTGCCAAGTTTTTCAGCGCAAGATGCGCGTGCCACCCCTCCCTCTACATCCTGTCATTACCGTCGGCCCTTTCGCAAAATGGGGCGTAGATTTTATGACGTGTAACCCTCATTTGGCCGGGGGGCATGCATATATAATCATCGTTGTCGACTACTTTACTAAGTGGGCCGAAGCGATGCCCACACTAGCCGCCGATGGTAAGACAACTGCCCAATTTATCTTCAACCATATCATTGCACGTTTCGGGGTCCCTCAGGCCATTGTTACCGATCATGGTACTCACTTTCGAGATTACATGAACGCTGAGCTGACATCAAGATTGGGCTTACGACACGATAGCTCAACGCCATATTACCCCCAGGAAAATGGCCAGGTTGAGGCTGTGAACAAGGTTTTGGTCATAATGCTTCAACGAACAGTTGGAATTCATAAGTCCAATTGGCACCTCCAATTGTTCTCAGCTCTATGGGCATACCGGACGTCAGAAAAGAGTGCGACCGAATTCACACCATTCCAATTGGTGTATGGTATGGAAGCGACCCTTCCGGTTGAGTGAGAAATTCCTTCCTTAAAGCTAGCTGTGGAACTTTTGCCCGATACTTCTCCTGAAGAAGACCGTCTCTTGTATTTGGAACGGTTGGATGAAACCTGCCGCTTGGCTGCTTTAGTCCTTGAAGCACAAAAAAAGCGGGTCAAAGCACACTTTGATCAATCTATCTCTCCACGTTCCTTTGTCAAAGGGGACCTTGTCCTCCTGTATGACCAAGCGCATGACAAGCTTGGGGCAGGAAAGCTCCAACCCATGTGGCATGGGCCCTATATAGTAAAACGAGCATTGAAGAATGGGGCTTATGAGCTCATTAATTATCAAGGAGTTCTGTTGGCGCAGCCTAGAAATGGGATGTACCTTAAGAAATACTATGCTTGAAGTTATTTTTGGTGTGATGTGTGTACATAGGTGTGTATATTCATTTGTGTGCATGTGTGGTGTGGTGTGCGATGTAAGCGTCTTTCTACTGATCGGGTCTTCCTGATTGTGCAGATGTCCATTACTCCATTTGTGGGTTTCGTGGATGGTGCCTCCCGTAGTACCAGGAATCTGTCTTCGGCAGCCTGGGTAATCTATGATCCTACTGGTGAGTTGGTTAACCTACAAGGTGTGAGTCTGGGTCCTACTACAAATAATATCGTGGAATATAGTGCTATATTGGAATTATTAACCGAGGCTGTGGACCTCGACATTCGTCAATTACTTGTGTATCTAGACTCACAACTTGTAGTATTACAACTTAACGAGCATTATTCAATAATAAATCCATCCATTTTACGTCTGTATTTGCGTATTCGTCTGCTGGAAAGAAATTTTGACTATATTACATATCAGCACATACCCAGACATATGAATACAATAACAGATGCAGTGGCTAATTTGGTTTTAGATAGACATTTGCGCAATTTATAAAACATCATCACATGTGAGAAGATCCATCCAGAAATAGGTATGTATATATATGTGTGTCGAAATGTTTACATAGTGTGCATCACATAAAATCAAAATATACACGTTCGTCTTAATGCATCCGGAGACGACATGTCTCTCAAAAAATATGCATGAAAAGAAGCCCTAGGTGTCTAATCCGCATGGTGCTCGTGGTAACATGCTACCGCACGCACTAAGCGTCTCAGTAGTCGGTGGAGGCGACTGGGCACCCCCACAGTTTGTCGCTGGTATGCTAGCGGAACATCTGCTAGCCGTGCATAGTTTGGGATCCCCCAGGCAATGCCCTCCAGGTTCTGAATTAGTTCACCTCCCTCGCCACCCTCAGCTTGAGGGTCATGATCAACATGGGTTCTCTATGCAATGGGCGACATGCCCGCGGGTCTCTCTGGGCCGACATCTGCATATGTATAACAACTGTTATTAGAACGAACATGTTTTACCAAAAAAAATTCATAAAACATGAAAATAAAAAAGAGAGGTCATACCCAAATCTTCGTCCCAGTCATCCCCCTCTGGGAGCAGAAGGTCTGGGTCTCCGGTGAAATCGGTCCCGGCATAAGGCCAATCCTCGACCATGATCAGCTGTTGCCGTAACCATCCAAAAAACTCCGGCCTCCAGGACATCTGTTGGCCTCCTCCTGATCTGGGCATAAGTGCTACCCAGCGAGCCATCCTTGGCTCTCTTGGTATCGGCTCAGCAACTATGGCCCCTTGGCCCTAAAAGATTGGTAATCGTTCCAGGATGAATGATACCAAAATGGAACCGTAGCCAAACTGTTTCAGCTTGGCTTGCTTGCACTTTGTAAGCTGCCTCTTGATATTGGTTGTCACCGCTGTAGCCCAATCAAATAGTGTAGGATTAATACACTCAGAGGCTAATAGGAGTTGGGCCTTGGTGGCCTTGTGTGGAGCTTGCGATCCCGCAACTCGTGTGATGGTGTGTAGCACTACTCTCAGTGCTAGATCCTCGATAGTGTGGATATCCACCTTCCCGATTCCTGATCCGGTTCGTGCCCTTGGGCACACCCTCCCCATTACCTACTCCATCTTTTCACCAGATGGTCTGCTGCCTGTCAAGATGGGCACTGGACCTCTGCGCGACAGTCCGGTTATGAAGTATACATCAGAAACCTCCAGTTCCAGCACTTGGTCCCAAAGTTTGAACACCCCTTCATTTTCGTCCCAAATACTCACCAAGTACTGTAGGAAATACTCACCAAGTACTGTAGGAGCTCAGGTTGAGCTCGTAAGCAGGGTGTCAGGAAGAACTTATTGAGTCCACAGTTCTTAAGTGCATTCATACATGCCTCACTCTCCATGGCCATTTCATCCTCTTCCCCATGCTCCCTTTCCTTCCATTCGATAACCATTGTGTTTGGTTGCCTGGATCAACATGATCAAAAACCCTTGATTAGACCTCTGTTACATGGAAAAATCCATTGGATTGTTCTCTGTTTGGAAATTTAAAACGGAAAAACTGTGTTGTGCCATTGGCGTGACTGTTTTCCTAACAGTCGCGCCAGTTGGTGCGACCCCTTTGTATGCAAAAGGCCATTGGCGCGGGTCCATGCCCGATACCTGCGCTAATGGGCGGAGCCCTAAAATTTTAAAAAATCTTCCACAGAAGCCCAATCTGCAATGGAAATCTCTATAAAATGGATCAAAATGGAGTTCAGGGAAGCGCCTCTTACCTGGGACAAACGAGGATCTGAATGGTAGCCCGGATCAGTCGTATTCGCCGTCAGAAGTTTGCACACAAATGGACCACTATTGCTCTCCAATGAGGTAAATAGTAAACGTAATTTGTTTTACCATTTGAGACTTATTAATAACTTTTTGAAATCTAAATAGGTTTTAAAAGTAATTTTTTATTAATATTTTAATATATTTTGTCGAAAATGGGTTTTACACTTGCCTTTCTGTGCAACAACAGTCTTTATGCGGCCTAAACGGTGACACGAGTTGTATTTTACACTTTTTCGGACTCGGTAAATACACGAAAAAGTCATTTTGGAGTTATCTTTCAGCTCTTTTCTGACTCTCTAAACATGAAAAGATTGTCGAGGCCCTTGTCGTTTCGATCTCGTTAAAGTGGCCACGAAACGACATCTACCCAGTATACGTTTACCCCTTTTTCGGGCTAGGATAGATTATTTACGAAAAAGGAATACCCTAGCCTATCGTGACTAGGAGGTTTTCTCAGACAAAGTTTTCTACCTTTTCGGATTTGAGGAACTATTTACGAAAAGGGACCTTTGGAGTTTTCTTTTCCACTATCTTTTCAAACTCTCTAAATATGAAAAGACGTTGAGTTCTTCCTTTGTCAGACTCGTTAAACCCTGATGACATCGGATTCAGTCGCAATGACGTTATTCGAGTCGCTCCTTCCTAGGGCTCGTTAAATGTACTAGGGTGGGCTTATACAGCAAGCATATGGTATCCTCTTCAACCTTGTGTAAAAATAAAGAGTTACTCGCCAGAAATGGTGGGGAAAAATGGAACCAGAATTATTGTCGTGTCGGCAGTATGTCGCTCTTGAACATGGCACTTGTCTGCATTCGTGTCGGGTTGGGGACATCTCATCTCGTTTTCCACTTGCCTCCGTGGGTTTGGGTAATCCTTTTTGACCTCTCAGCTGCTCTTTCCCTTATCGCCATGACCTCTGATCCATTGATGTCGTATACTGCCAAACTCACTGTCGTGCCGCCATGTGTTCAAGAGAAGTTGACCTTTGCAAGTTTTCAACCTTCCTCTGATTCTCATCTGATCGTGATTCACAAAAACATTATGTTCCTCTGTCTTGTGTCGATGATGTGGAAAACACTATGGCCCACCTTCGATCAAGGTCACTTCCTGTTGACTTCAGCTCATTATCCAGGAAGCTGATCTAGAGACTCCCTTCTGGTACCTTGGAGCCTACATGCCTCAATGGCAGGTTCTTCGCATTCGACGTGAGGTTTTCATCATTGGCCTCCGATCGAGTGATTCTGAGGATGTTTGACGTCAGCTCATTGTTCACATGCCGTAGATTGTACCTGTAGTACCTTGAGGACCATTGGAATTAATGGTGGTACCTCTCGCATCTGTTAACAGCTTTCATCATTGGCTGGTAATCAGACGGTGTTCTTGCATGTTCGACTTCAGCTCACTTATTCGCATGCTTGAACTTGTACTTTTTTCGGGTCGAGATGGAGCGCAAGACCCTGGATTCCTGTTTGTTACGATCCAGGCTGCGATTTTGTGGATTATCATAATTAGTTACATGACTCACTGATTGGATGGTTGTGACCATACCTGAGTCTATTTATCGATCCTCACTGGATGGCTGCGTCCATGCCTTGGATCTGGATTATTGTATACTCTTTTATGGATGGCTATGCCCATACCACGTATATATCATGTATTTGAGATATCAGTTGTATTTCTCTACGCAGGTTTTCCGACGGCGGTGTTTTCAGTTGGACACGTTCTCGTAAAGCATTTCACCCCTCTCTCTCTCTCGGGCCTCATGCTTTAGGGGGCATTTGTTACACAACAATTTGTCACCGTCCCTGCAATTCCCCATCCCGCACAATTGGAGGGCTCATTTCGTGACCTCTGAGCAGTGACATAACTTGAAAAAAATTTCATGGCATTCCCCTAAACATGTACTCTCATTGCCCTGAAGACAACTCCTTGTGAAAAACCCTAAAAACACCCCTTTTTGCATTGGCACGGGTAGCCAGTTCATTACCCGCGCCAATGGGGGAAATCCTTCAAAGAGGGCACGCCAATTGGCGCTCTGTCCCAGAGTCGCACTCGTGCCAACCATTTTAAGGAGTGTTTTTTTTAAATAAATGGCAGAATTTTCGTCCTAACTGATCCAGGAACTGGTATCTAATTTGAGTTGGGAGGTTTGGCTCCAGATCTCCATGTAGAGGAAGTGGTTTTCCACCTCTCATGGAAGCTTCCTTGAGGATAGGGCCAATCCCATGATTATAGGGATCCCAACTCCCCTTCCTCCAACTATAAAAGCTTGCCCATCCCATTTACAAGCTAGTCTCCAAATTCCCAAGAGCCTAATGCTGCAAGAGCTTTGATCCATTCCCTTAAGGAAAAATCCAAGCAAGGAGATCATTGTCGAGACATCTGAAGAGAGAGGTTTGTCCCATCCCTGACAGGCTTTATTGAGACGCGTTCTGCTGACGACCCTCCGAAGGAGAATTCAGCGTCAGAGCTATGGTTGTATTCTTCTTTTGATTAATTAATGATAAGTGACTATTGGTTATGGTTCCACTCTTGTTCTTGATAATGATCATGAGTTATGTCTTCTCTGACTGACATATAGTTGTATGCACTGGATTTTACGCTTGCGTTTGTTTTGTTTCTTGCGTGTGCAGGTGTCCGATCACAGAGATCGTGAGGATTGTGATCTGTCAGAGCTAAGGAACGGGAGCGCTACCTTCTCTACGAGCGACAGCGTTGGATTCCAGGTAAGCCTGCATCGCTAGTTGGTTTATCTGCAATTAGGAACCTGCACTATAGCGTGAACGATTATTGCTAGACCCGGTCTGGGCTAGTAGGGATCGCCTCTGTCCGCAGAGGGGATTTACCTCCACAACATACGAAATATTCCTGTATTTGGATTTCTCTTGTACACAAGTCCACCAATTGAGTCTGCAAGTGGTCCATATTGGTTCATGGAGCCATTGTCATTGTAAGATTCATGAATTATGCATTTTATTTGAGGTGCGCTTGTTAAATCCAGTGAGATGTGCCTTGGATTTTGATCACACAATGCCAGGGAAAAGTAAACCAAATGATCAAAGTTTATAATTTGAATTTTAAATATTTATATTTATTTTAATAAAAATATTAATTTTTAATTTAATATTATTAAATTGTAATTTATGTAATTTTATTTTATTTTATTTTATTTATTTATTTATTAATCTTTATTTTATTTTATTTCTATATATTTATTTATTTATTTATTTTATTCTTATTTTTGTAATTAAGATTTTTTTTTTTTTTATCTATTTTAATTTTATCTTTGTTTTATTTTATTTCTATTTATTTATTTAATTATTTATTATTATGATTATTTTTTTTTCTCTTTTTTTTCTTTTTTCTTTTTTTTATTGGTTTTGAAATCTTTTCTTATCATAGCATGTAATTATTAAAAATAAAATAAATATATAAATTCAAACTTTATATATTATTTAATTACTTTTAACATTTAATTTATTCAATAATAATATAAACAATTGAATATCCTTTGAATAATGCACCGAGGCTATCTCCCTCTTTTATAAAGCGCTTGAATATTAATAGAAATCCTCCCCTTGTAAACTGTATTAAAAGGAAATATCCTCTCATTATATTTTGATGTTCGAACTTCTTAGACCATAACCCTAAGAAATAACAAGTATACGCCCTCCCGAAAGGCTCACGACAGACTTTATTTTAATAAGCATTGACCAAACCTTAGAGTTAAAACCCCAAGTCTTATCATGTCATTAGATCATTAATATGGGATCACTACATACCTTAATTTTAATACTGCAGACATTAATCGACGATACCATAGACACTTTCACATATTCATTAAAATGCCATTATGCATGAATGTCCGCCATATATATATCTCGGACCTAACTATAAGGCTAGTGCCAATATAACATTCGGCCCCACCTATTAAAAATCCTCTCGCATCCGACGGCTGGAGGAGTATTGCGTTGATTGGGGCGATCCAACGAGTAGGGTGGAGTTCCGCATTTTTTTTTAATCCCGAACTTTGGCACGTCAAATTCACACGATGAGGGTGGTATTGCCCCAATGACGTGGCACGATCTAATAGGATCGGGTTTTTCTCTTATGGTTTCACCTATGGGCAAGGGCAGTGCGAAATAGGCGGGTTTGTTCCCAAAACCACTCGACTATAACCTCCGGTTCCATGTTCACCTCTTGGTTCCGTTCCATCTTCTGCATTCACTTACTCTTCAGTACGCTTCCCTTAGCGCAGTTCTCTTCACCCGTTTTCTGCAAAAAATGGGTAAGCCAATGAACTGTGTGTTGAAGTCTCACTCCAATCCTCCCCTATGCTAGTCCTTAACATGAATTGTATTCCATTCTGGCTTTAAAACCCTCCAACATACATTCAACGTACATCTCAACGCTAGTTCCCATTTCCTTCTCAATCCTTTGCTTTGGCTTCAGGAATTCGAGCACACCCAAGGTTCGACTTGAAGAGATTTGCACTATAACAAAATTACAATACAACTGCCCCTCCTTTTAAGTGGGGATTTAACAAACCCTAGAATTTACCAACTCCTCCTATCCACTGAAACTTCTAATTCATTAGAGAAGCTTATCGTGAAAGACATTCATCGCACCTTGCCCTCCCAAAAATTATTCAAATGATAGACGGGCCCGGACAGAGATCTCTGCACATTTTGTTGAAGGCCTACTCTGTGTATGGCAGGGATTTGGGGTACACACAGGGGATGAATTTCATAGCGGGCATGATTCTACTTCACATGAATGAGGAGGACGAGGCGTTTTGGGTAATGGCGGCTCTGCTCAAGGGCGCTGTGAATATGCCAAGGCGACGTTTGTATTTGGAAGGCCTGCCTCTATTACACCAATATCTGTTTGAGTTTGAATTTCCTGTGAATGAAGAGCTGTCTGAGCTGGGTAGGCATTTTCAGAACCAAATGCTCACGCCTTGCATGTATGTTAGCGGGTGGTTTATGATGGAGAGATTCATAAAATCTTAGATCAGACTGCCATTTTAGTTTTGGATTAGACTGTCTATTTTTCTTTTGATGATGAATTTTGTAG
The DNA here is from genome assembly GCA_034641835.2 of Pinus albicaulis. Taxonomy (NCBI): domain Eukaryota; kingdom Viridiplantae; phylum Streptophyta; class Pinopsida; order Pinales; family Pinaceae; genus Pinus; species Pinus albicaulis. Next base: position 1,398,952,772 of record CM076581.1, on the reverse strand, counting down.
GGTGGTTTTAGATGGATAAACATAATAATTTAGTTTTGATAATAAATTATATTGGATGGTTTAAACTCAATAATTTTGAATGTCATTTTTATTGAAACTTTCTTGAAATAATATGAATCACATAGGCTTCAATTCAAAAATCTATTTTCCACACTCAAGGAATTAACTCAAGAATTAACTCAAAATCTACATGTTTTTCCCCCCTTACATCATTGGGAGGTATCCTTTCGGCGTTCCCTTGCACCTCCCGGTGCAATTGCTAGTATATTTTTATTCAAAAAGTGTGAAATGGCATTTATTATGAGTATTTTACTTTGAGTTTAAAAGTACTTAGAGCACTACCATGGTTAACCATGAGTTTTTATCCACCATTGAGAATGTGACAAGTACCTTTAACTCAAAAAATGCCACCTCAACCATTAGGGATGATGTCACCCCCTAAAATGTGATTAGTTATCATAAATTGAATTTTGATTGTACATTTTCCTTAGGAGGCCCATTTTAGACCTCAAAAGTCCCCTAATGATATATTTTGGTTGAAAATTGATCACCAAAGGCTCGTTTTCAAGAATGATATGCTCTGATAGCATTGAAAAAAAATTTCACCATCAATTATGTCATTTATTTTCATTTGAATAAAATACAATATATAAGTAACTTGGAAATGTAAATAGGTTGAGTTAATTTATTGAGTGGGTTAAGAGTATATGGAATAGAAAGTGGGTTGTATCAATTTTTATACCAATGATATGCTTAATGAAATTCTAAGAAAATGAAGGAAACATCATGATGTTTGAAAAAAATAAAGAAAATGTATTTTCATACCATGGTTTTGCAACAATATAGAATATGTGGTCTATTGTGGATGTGGCAATCGAACTTAACTTTTCATTCTGCGGATGTATTATGATGTTTCAACACGTTGCGAGCCAAAGACATGCAATAACAAACTTTCAAACTGCGAAAACATGAAGAAAGAAGATTTTTTTTGTTTCACAACAATTCTTGCCACGTACGACTCCTCCAATGATTAAGAGATAGGATCATGTAATATAGATAGAGGATGCAAAAATTTCAAAACAAATTGATTTTCAATAGGTGCGCTAGAGTGATGAGGATCCTCGAATGATTCAACACTATAGTGAAACTAACCTCAAGACTACGAGAACCTGACGTAACCATCAGCTTGGACTGAAATGCCTCGATAACTTGGGGAAGTTCCAACTCATCAGAAGGTAGATCGTCAAAGATCGATGGCTTAGAAAGTCAACAACGGTAAAATTAGAAACGTGACCAAATGAATCAATGAAAAGGTCATGACAACCATGATCAGAAAGTTCAATATCACAAACAGAGGCATCCTCATGATTTGATGAATCAGAAAGAGGAGAATATGAAAAATGAAAATATTCACCCTTTGTATTTTCAGAAATATGAGATGAGAGATTGGGAAGATAAAGAGTAGAAAATTCATCCTCTCCACATCTGGATGAAAAATTTACATCCCACGTGTTTTGTGAATGATCGAGAGTTGTAACATCATCAGAAACTAAATTTTCACAAGATTTGACAGAAATGACAAAATCGTGGAAAATTTTAGGATGATCACAAGGCTTTCTTAAGCCTACACACATGTGTCTTCTGCTCATGCGTCTCAAAGCCCTCTGGTTGTTCGATATATACTTCTTCTTCTATCACCCCATTCAAGAAAAAATCTTGACATCCATCTAGTGAATCTCCTACCCCATCTACGCAGTAAGGGATATCATGGATCTAATAGAAGTATATCTAGCTACTAGGGCGAAGGTTTCTTCATAGTCTATCCCCTCCTTCTGAGCATACCCCTTAGCCACGAACCTGGCTTTATATTTTTCTACGCTACCATCTGTAGCATATTTGATCTTGTAGACCATCTCGAACCCACAACTGATATGTCCTGAGGCCTAGGAACCACTTCCCAGACATCATTTGTCATGATGGAGTTGTACTCTTCCACCATTGCATTTATCCATACTTGATGTTGAGATGCCTCTTAAAAACTAGAGGGTTCTCCAACCTAAGCTACCAAGGCTTGGTATCTGTCTGGTTTCCTACGCTTGCTCTTCTCATTTCTAGGAGCTCCGAAAAACTCCTCTGGGTCCCTCGGAATCTGTCGTAATTCCCTGCTCGTCCTATAACTGGTAGTGGTTGGATCTTCCTGCTCCTCCTCATGCAAATCCTCTGGATCCTTGTGTCGTGGAGAAGCACTCATGCTAGTTTCTGCTGGTTGTAGTGGTTGGACCAATGGATCCTCTTCATACTGCACTCTTGAAGTCATCTCCCTGGATTTTCTGAAAGCTCTTTCCTCCATGAAATTTACATCTCCTCACACTACAATCTTCCTAATGTCAAGAATGTAGATTCTGTAAGCCTTATCATTCTCACTATATCCTGCCAGATATCCCTTTACTACAGTCCTATCCAATTTCTTCCTCTTCTCTTTGGGTACATGGTTGTATCCCACAATACCAAAGATCCTGAAGTGGCTTACTTATGCCTTCCTGTCAATGAAGACACTTTCTGTAGTGATCTTACCCAGTGCACTGTGAGGAATCCTATTTTGAACATATACGGTTGTGTTACAAGCTTCAGCCCACATAAATTTGGGCATGTCTTGATCATACAACATTTCCCTTGCAGGCTCCACAATAGTTCTAAACTTCCTTTCTGCAATTCCATTCTACTTTGGATTATATGGAGCGGTCCACTCTCTTCTAATGCCTTCCCTTACATAGAATTTTGTGAAGTCTTTATCAATGTATTTTCCACCATCATCTTATCACAGTATATTTATCCGCTTTCTTGTTAGATTCTAAACCAAATCTTTAAACTCCTTTGATCAAAGACTTCGTCCTTGGTCTTTAGAAAGTAGATCCAAGTTTTCCTGGAATGGTCATCACTGAAGGTGACGAAATATTCGGCACCACTAAGAGCTCTAGTGGACATTGGTCCATAGATGTCCAAGTGTATTAATCCCAACACAATCTTAGCCCTATTGTTTCTCCTGGGGTAGGCTGCCTTGGCGTACTTTCCTAGTATGCACCCTCTGCTAACATCATCTTGCTTGGTGCTCAAATATGGAACTCCTGTGACGGGCTCCTTGAGAATTTTCAAAGCCCCATGGTGTAAGTGCCCCATTATCCTGTGCCATAGTTCATTCAAATCCTTCTCATCTATGTTGCCTATTAGTACCATTGGAGATTCAAGCTACAACTTATACAATTTATTGCTCCTGACTCTGATTTGTGATTTCCTCTTCCAACTCGGGTGTTTGACATAAACTCTTTTGTCAATGAAGTACACGTCATAGCCCTTGTTTTGTAGCTGATACACCGAGACTAATTTAATCCCCAAACCAGGCACATGTAGAAAATAGGTGGCTCAAAGCTTATTTCCAACTTCAGTTTGAAACACTATGGTACCTCTTCCAACAGGGGTATACTTCGCGTTATTACCCATGGTGATCTGAATGTTCATATTATCTTCTTGGTAGCTTGAGAAACATTCTCGTAATCCCGTAATATGTGCAGAAACTCCACAATCAATATACCAGACTTCTGGAGAAGTAGAGCTTGATACGCAAGTGAATTCTTCTTCTAGTTTGGAAGCCAATACATATATTTCGAGATCCATCTGTTCTTCCATGCTTTCCATTTTCTCTAGAGAGCTTCATGAACCCTTTCAAGTTTTTGTTGCAGTAGCTTCTAGACTTTGTTCCATTGCAGGGTCTCTAATCTTGTTACTCAACCTCAACTCTAATACCATGTGAAATTTTCAATTATGAAATTCTATTGCAGTTACAGATTTATTTCTCCTACTTATTTCCACAATAATTTATTTACAAAACGCTTCCAGTAAATTTCAAAATAAACACTACTGCAGTTATCACTCAAGTACATATAGAGAAAATAACAGTAAAATGCAAGCATAAGAATCAATCACAATGACACAGTTATTTTTGGGCAATCATCCTCGAAAAAACCCAATGTGGGAAAACCAATGTAGCAGATGGGGGTTTATATATTAATCTTCGGCAACAAATTATTTACAAGGAAAGACTGGCAGAATAATTGTGAAACTCCTTAAGAAAACAACTGAGATGAATTCTCTAAGACCTCTAGAGAATATTTGACACTTGAGGGACTCACTAGCCCCTACTACATCACCCTTGCGTGCTTATCTATGCAGAGCCTATGTGAGACTGTGTCACTATTGTGTGAGCCCTCTGTGTTGCTCCTTTGTGTTGCCTCTCTTCCCTTTTGCATCCTTATTCCCTCGAGCCCTGGCACTGTTGATGCCCTCTACTTCCTCTGCCCTGCAACTCTCCCTATGAAATCAAATGATATTCCTTCATAATCAACTTCCCTCAGGTTACTGAGTGTGTGCCAGGCTTACTTTCCAAATGTCCCTTAAGTCTTCTTTTATAATCTTTTCATTGACAAATCAATGGCCCAAATTAGAATTCTAATCGATGGCTAAGATTAAATCTTGACTTGATCTTCATTCTCTAGAAGATTCACACACTGTTTTATTAATACCCATTAATTATTTAATTTCCCTAACTTTAGAATTAGGGTCCCTATTAAAATAATTAATTATTTTAATAAAACGTAAACTGAGTGGAATTTCCACAAATGATTTTTGGGTTCTTTAGAATACTGGTGTCCAAGACTCCTCATAAATTTTGATACTTATATCACTTTCTGATGCTACAAAAATCAACATCTAGGAGGCCAAGTACAGATATGAAGAAGGAAGAAAGGAACATATTGTCCAGGGATATAGAATAAGGATCGAGTTCCCTAGTGTTGATGCAAAACGATGTAGAAAAGGATATCAACATAAGGTGCCAAGAAAGAGTAGTGACAAGGTCTTGGAGGCATACAGATGTCAAGGGTCCATGTCATGGTCATGGTATTTTTCAATTGAATATCTAGAAGAAGAATTACTTTCGGGTTTTCCTCTCCAAGAGGGAGAGGTTTTGGCCCTGGCTTGAAGAGCCAAATTTTTTTTTCTCTTGTATTTTGATAATTGACTTGATGAAGAACATAATAAGCTAATGAAGATAAGATATAAGTAATATAAGCATAAAAAGTATAACACAGGCAGTTATCAAGTAAGAGAATTGAATTAAACACTACCCTACCAAATTCTCAACACGCCTTGCATACATTTGGGTTATGTTGCAACCCCTATTTTGTGCATTTGGGCTATCATTATACCCAAAAGCCACAATTATAAGCTATATTTGTCCAAGCCTGCATTTTAATTCATCATAAACATGCCTATAATCACTTTATTTTCTCATGTTTTATAAATTTGTATTTGGACCATGCCATAGTCATTTTCACAGCACATCATGAAAATAATAAAAAAGTCTTTTTTTGGAATTTTGTAGTTTTAAGTTTTCTGGAGCTAGTTCACCTCCATCGTCATTGGCTGGTCATTTTTTAAATTAACTTAAAAAATTATCACTCGAAAAGGTCATAAAATCAACATTTGTGCAGAACATATATACTTACACTCCATAATTATCATTTGATGCCTCCCACGCTAAGAAATTGTCCCCTTCCTTCAACCATTTCCATCACCACACTCAAATATGAAGTGTTGGGTAATTTATGAAGTTTATCTATGGCTTGAAAACCAGTTTGGGAAAGAAAACATAAAGCTCAACCCTCAATGTTGTCATAGATAACCAAGTCTACCTAATTAAAGTGTTAGTTCCAAATGGGTTGTGAACTTCAATTATGCATCTCTTCATACTTTCCCACTTTTGTATATAAGTGCTATTTTATGATAATATTCATGGCTTCCATTATGAAGAAAAATGAAAAACTCAAAGTATTATTTCATCCTTTACTTAGTTACAAATATTTCATATATTTTTCCCATACAATTCATGATATATATCTGTTTCATATTATGTTTTGTATATACACAAGCCATGCTTTGATTTGTGACGTAAACAATGGGAAACATCTAGTTGTCTTTTTTAGCACATTGTAGCACCATACCTATTACTCTTTGCACATAGTTTTATAATGTTTTGATAAGCATGCTAGATGAGCACAAAAATATCTCATTTTTCCCCATCATATGCATTGTGTCAGCATACTGTTCATAACATTTTCTCATGTTGCATGAATAAACAATTCTCGCCCCCATGTTATATATTTTCCACTTGTGTGTGTGTGCAAAACACCCCATCATTTATGTGAAAAACATGATTTTATATAGTCCTTTATTTTTTTGATTATATATTCATGCTCAAGAATTATGGTTGCATGAAATATTTTCTTGATTAGGGTACGCTACGAGTTTCCTCACCATAGGCGCTTAGGGTAATTGAAAGGGGCAAGCCAAAGAACCAATGTATCTTGGAGGGAAAAAAAAGAACAAAAGAATAAGATTTCGTATACACTTTGATGAGGACTCTGAGGACGGAAATTAGCTCACTCGAATAGGAAACTTATACCTCAAAGGTCGCGCCCCCCCCCCCCCCCCCTCGTAATCCACATGCTTCACAAAATTTACCTCTCCCACATCCTAGAATCACAGAAATCCAAAAATCTCATGTGTCTCAGTAACGACCTGTACAAAATGATGGCTGGGAGACTAACCATGTCAGACTTGCATCTGTATTTGCACATTTTCCTATTATTTATCATCACTCAGATCATCTTGTGATCATTTCTCCTTAGGTACATTATGCATTATCTCAGGCCACATATTTTCATGCTCAACAACCCCTTGATTCCCTTGCTCATCTTGCATTGGGAAATTTTCACATTTCATCCATGCATGCACATTTTCCCTCTAAGGCCACTTCATCACATACACATATTTACATTCCAATAGCAGAAGGATGGGGGAGGAGAGAAATATCCTTCCAAAACATGCGTTCAAAGGTACAAGGATAAAAGGTGGAGGAGAAAAGGCCATTCTACATGCCGGGCTCGAGTAGAGCTCTTGAGCTAACATGAGTTATTTCTTTGGCATGACAAGTTTTCACTTTACTTTATTTGGACACATTTTAGACTATGAAATTATCATATTTTTGGTGCACCATATTATTAACTATGTTACATGTTTCAATAACATTATTGTTGATGGAACACACAAGGATTATTTCACATGCTTGTTTATAAATGATGTTGGATTTCAAGATGGTTCATATGCATGATTTTATGGTGATGCTATTCTTGAGCATATCATGTTTATATATGCTTTGTTTCATGGGAGTTACAAGGATTAATGGCACATATTAATATAAATTTAATTAATTAAAAAAAACATTTTAAATGCATTCTCTTAAAATAAAAAGAAAAAGAGTTTAATATAATAAAATAATTTAGTTATAAAACATTTTTTCTCTCCAACTACACAATGAGAATATAAAACCGAACATAAGGTATAGAAGGGAGGATGGAAAATACTCGCGAGGAGAGGTATGCATAAGTTTTAAAGTTGTCATTTTTCCTCTAAATAATTTATTCTAGAGTACAATAGCTTACCTGTTTTGGAGACAAAAGAAATCCTTCAAGAAGTGACAAGAAGAAAGTGAGGTCATCAATTTATGGTTCTTTTATCAAGATTGTTATTTATTTCTTGCATTATCTTGTGTTGTTAGAAGGTTTGATATTTGTCATATCAATGTTAATTGGTGCACTTTTGTAGAACATGTTGTTGATCCAATCTCATTGAAAGTGTCCATGTTGCCCAACACTTTGTCTTACTTAATGTTGGTATTTCGAGTGTCTATGTATGAGTCTTTTTACATCCTAGATGGTTTAGAGTTGATTTCTGGTCTAGATTATCGAAGGAATAATCCAAAATAGTATGGTGTGATCAAAATTTTATTAATAAAAAATATATAATTGACAGCCTAATCTTTCCAACATATTTCTTCAAAAAGTTTACTTTATATTGTTAATTTTTATGAGCAAATTTTTTTGACATTAGTGGCTAAAATTGTTAATTAATTTATGTTAGATTTCAAGAGATACCTGTGTGGTCTTATGGCTGACACGATATCATCATAAATATCTATCTGCAAATTCATTTATTAGTTTGTTTTCATCTTGTTTAAATTTCAATTTAGACATTATGTACATGATTGTTTATATCATCTTCTTTTTGTTTGTTTCTTTGTTGTACATGGTTTACTTTTATTTATTGTACAAATATGTTGTATAAAATTTTATTGTAGTTTAATTTAGGGCAATAAACCTCAGACACAGTTCCAATATCTCACCCACCTAGTGAGATTCGAAGAAGTCAACAGTGAAGCGTAAGAAACTTCACTCGTCAACACTCTTTCCCTTGCACAAGAAAACTCTTGATTTTTGACTTGTGGCAAAGGAATTTATGGGTTAGCTAAAAAAAATGATATCAATACTAGTTGTACCATTTTATAAAAATTTCCAGCTATACTAACCACTTTCCATACCCCCATAACTATGGATGGTTGGCTTCCCAACTACCAAATATCTTTCAATAGCTAAATTTTGGAAAGTGGGCAAAGAAGGAAAATTTTCAAATTTAATTTTTGGCAATAGGTGACATGGGTTTTCAATGAAAGGTGTTTAGTCGAGAGGCGCAATAATCTTGCAACCTCCTCATCAGTTCATTTTTGTGGTATCATGCCCAATCCTAATGTTACACGCTTCATTCAATTGTCCATCACATTTTATTCATTGATTAGTAAAATGCAATCACATCTTTTTTAATTTTCTGTCACAGTTCATAATTCATTGAAACACCACCATCTTGGTTGATGGTGACATTGAGTCATAGTTATAATTACATATTGGGGAAAATGAAGTGTTACATTTCTATAATGGAAACAATGAAATTGTAGAAATTATTTGTATTCTTGAAAAATATTTACCTACTAGTTTTATGGTATATTTGGTGGAAGATATTCAATTCATTAATGTAGCGAATTATAGATGGATGTTCTGCTTAGTCATGTACATGAAAACACTTTAGGGCTTGTAAGGAAATGAGCACATCATATGTCTAAACATAAAATGTTATTAAATATTTCTTCTTTTTTAAATGTTTGAGTTCCTAAGGCACTTGCATATCATTGTCTTATCATTTCAATTGCAAGTCATTGTCTCACTAGATTCAATATTGATCTACTTCTTTCTACTTTATTGGTAAGCAAGATCAACATCAACATCAAGATTGTTAAACTTCCACTTCAACTTTAGCATTGCAGGCTTATGTTTTTTTTGTTATGAGGAATGATAGGGATTAGCATATGTATTTAGCATGTCATGTTATTATATGTCTTACTTGAAAGATTATTGTAGTTTGAAAAGTGATAAATCCTTTTGGTTTCATATCACATATTCTCATGGAGTAATTAAGATATTTCTCCAACTATCTCTATTAGTGTTCTTAGTTGTTAGTTCTTAGGATTTAATTGAGCACTTTCTCTTAATTTGTTGTAGTAGTTATCTTCATACAATGTTATATAATCATGTGATTTGCTTAATAAAATTCAGCTAGAGATTTTATTTGTATTTTAATGGAGAACTTTGCTAGAAAATGGTTTTGGTATAAATCCACAATAATTGCATAGTTTTTATAGTTTGTAATAATTTTAAAGCTCTTTGTTGATTGCCCTTAATATAGTTCATCAATTTCAGCATTATACAATAAATTCATTATTCTATTTTGTACATTCATTTTAGAGGTACTATAGTACATACATTTAATTCATTCTATTTCGAGTATTGATTTTAGTGTTTATAAAATGGATAAAAACTATATGATAAATATTTTCCCATTATTTTGAAATGATAGATTAAATATCACTTAAATGAAATGTTACTAATAGTAAAGGAATTTAGTAGTGAGGAAGTGAATAACTAATAAATTACATGGTTTTTTGTCATGATCACATAAAATTTAATAAAGGAAAATGTATATATGATCTACAAATCACAAGATGATAGAATGAGAATCACAAGGAAAAAGGTCACATGATTTGACCATCTTTAATTGAAAATGTCCAAATGGCGAGAAACCAAACCAAAATGTCATATAAGTCCCTCTTACTTCTATTGGGCATGATACATAAGAATCTACAATAAAATGTCACTTAAACTCTAAATTCTAAGATGACATTGTCAATATCCCGTGTTTGGGATACTTTCCTATAATCCGAACTGTACCTTTGGGTGCTAGAGTTCTTATTTGCCAATATTTCCTTAATTTGTGTAAATATTCTTTGTGCAAGTCCCCTTCTGTTGGTCTCACAAATGAGATTCAATTTTAAGCTTTATGAAATCAAAAGGATTGATGTTAGAGAAAGTAATTATTGATATTAGAAAGGAGAGGTAGAGTATGCCCTTCATTATAACATCTAAGGTTAAAGGTTTGAATGATGTGTGATTTCAACCTCCTTTATCATATTACCTATATGAAAGATGTGAAAGATAGTAGGCACAACTATACATAAACTTAAGAAGATAGATTTAGAAGATCATTGTGTAATCTATTTGTTATTTATTATAAACATTATATTACGATGGAAGTGGAGGTTAATGGTTGCCTCCCTTTCCTTGATATCCTTCTCTCAAGGAATGATGATGGTTCCATTTCTCACCAGGATTTTTTCAAGAAGACTCACACAGAACAGTACCTCCATGCTGATTCCCATCATTTTCCTGCTCAGAAATTTGGTGTCCTATGTACTCTAGCAGCCCGTGCTCTTAGAATCTCTGACAATAGTTTCTTGGAATCAGAGAAGTCCCATCTTCTTGATGTTTTTGAAAATAATGGTTACATTAGATCTCATGGTCTTAAAGCCTTTCAAAAGGAATATAAAGGGTTGATTGGAAAATATACTCGAGTGGATCCTATTTCCAAGTTCCATCTCCCATTTAACCAAGGGACAATGAAAAAAATTTCCCATGTCCTTAGAAAAATAACATCTATGCTTCTTTCCCCGGATGCGGGTGCAAGCCAGCAAGAAGGAGGGTCACAGGGCTGCCATGTGGCGAGACACTTGGCCTCCCCACGTGACCACACATGGAGGCCAGCCCAGCATTAACTGCTCAAGTGAGATGGTCTTAAATTCGACCTCTGCCACCTTCACTTCGACGTACCCTGTTCGCAGAGCGTTAAGGTCGCTCGTCTCAGACTCCATGAATATTAAGCAAGACAGCTCCACTCATTCACCCTCCATTCAGCCCCCTCTCCTACTCTTTGTGCACGTCTATGTTTCATCCCCTCTACATCAGGTGCTTGGTCCTATCTCGGCCGGCCTCAGCCTTCCCTCCAGTGGTAACTTCTCTCTTGCATTGTCAAAGACTCCCTCCTGGTCCTGCACTTTTTCTCCTTTGGAAATTATGCCTTGGCGTCATCATATGAGATGTAGAAGAGCAAGAGGGCATGGCCTCCCGTCCATACCTCCCTTGATGCACTCCTTGAGCCGAGATTTGAATATTTCGGTGGGCTGGGAAGAGCAGAACATGAATGCCCCTGACAATCTGTCAGCCCAGCTATCCTTGCAGCTACCTGCTCCCCCTCTGGCGTCTTCCAACTCTCGTAACAAGAAGCAACCGCGTAAAACAACCATTCCACCCGAGCCTGCCTTCATCCCCCGCAAGATGAAGGCTCTCCCAGTGTAGAGTGCCTCCAGCAGCAGCCAAGACACCAGCAGCAACACAGGCAACAGTGATGGAAGCAACTCTGATTATGAGGAAGAAAAAAATAATGAGCACTCTGGTCTGTTAGCTGCCTCCTCTGAGAAGTTCAACTCGCCTCCGTCACCATGGCCCCAGACCTCATGCCACGTGCTGAGCAAGGAGAACGATGACGCGTTCTATGTGTGTAGGATTGAAGAAGAAGACCCCAACTCCGGCAAAAAGAATGAAGGTCCTCCCTAGTTTCATTTGCAGGGTGTCCTGCTGTCATTTCAGTTTTGTAGTGTTCTCTAGTTTGTTCATGTCTTAGAAGTTTCTGCTATCTGACTTCAGTTTAATTTTGGCTACTATGTTTGTTGGTTTCCCTTTACGGGCAGCATGTTCACTGTGGTTTTTGTGGACTGGTTTCCCCACCCGAGGCAGTCCAATATTTGTTTTCAAACCGATGATAGTTCCCTCTGGATTTGGCTTGCCAAGTCCAGAGGAAGAGAATTCTAACTTTTTGTTTTGCATGATATAATAGAAGTAGTCAAAATTAGAAAAAAAAAACATCTATGCTTCTTTCAAACCTCTCTGTACTATTAGAAATTCTCTTGGGTATGTTAAGGACCCTATCGACCCTAAGTACATGAAAGGGGTATACATGATTCCTTGTTCTTGTGGAACTCCCTATATTGGAGGAACATGTCGATGCATTAGGCAGAGAATCGAGGAGCATGCTGCAGATATTAGACACAATCGATCATGTACCTCAGCTCTTGTTGAGCATGTGGAAAAATCATGTCACCATGTTTGTATTGAAGACTCCAAAGTCGTTGCCAAAGTATATCACTTCCACCATAAATTAAGGGAATCGATTGAAATTGAACAACATGCTAAGAATCTCAACCAGGATGATGGTTGGAAATTAAGTAAGAGCAGGACCCTGACTCTCGCTAAGTAATTTTGTATATATATATATATTAATTTAATTTTATATTTATTTATTTAATTAATTAATTTATTAACTAATTGATTTATTTGATTTATTTATTTGTTTTTATTTATTTATTTATTAAATAAAAAATTTAACCCTACCTATTATATTTAATTTAATTAAATAATAATTTATATAAAAAATTCTTAACCTTTTTAATAAAAATTTCTTAACCTTATTTTAATAAAAAAAAATAATTTATTATTTAATTGAAATTCTTAACTAGCACATTTTTAATAAAAATTTATTAACCCTTTTTAATAAAAAAGTTAATTTAATTTATTTATTATTTAATTTGAATTCCTAACTAACTTTCTAATGGTTACATAACAGCTAATCTTAACGACTAGTTCTAAACAACTAGTTCTTAATGGTTATCTCTGGTCAATGATGCATCTCCTCTATTTATTCATCAAGGTCGATTAGTTTCTCCACTTTGTCCTGAGGATAAACCACGTTAGTTGGTTCGAAATGTCGACCAAATCCTAATGATATGATTAATCAGAAAGACATTTCATCTATTCCACCTTCATTTTACTTTATTGTTATTCACCTTATTCATCATGTAACTTTTAAAGTGGCCCTTTTAATACTACAAATTATAGATGATATTAAAAAAAATAATAATAAATAAATAAATTATTTAAAACTAAAAAAACATACATACTATCATCTAAAATTTAAAACTTTAAAAATCAAGTATCAAATATCAAGATCCCCTGAAGAACAAATCTTTTCTTAAATTTTATATTTAATAAATAATTTAATTTAATCTTAAAAATGAATTTATATTTTAGTGGTGCTGTAGTTGTAGTTTTGTGGGAATTTATTACCATCTTTGCAATTGGAAAATGATGTTTCGTGTCAGAAAACGTGTGTATGCCAGAAAAGAGTTTATAGAAAAGTTCCATGACATCCCAATATGTGTGAAAGAGTAACTTGAATGTATTAATATTGTAGGTGCACATGTTTTAATATTGAACTGGTTAATATGTCCATGATGTTCTAGAGGGTGTTGAAATGGCTAATAGGTTTATGTTGATGAAAAAGAGTTCGAAATTTTAACCCATCAGTGCTATTGTTCTAGATGGTTGAAATGGGTAGTGTTGAAATGAAAAAGAGATAAAAAAATAACAAATCTTTAACAAATGAGTATAGATGTAGTTTTATATTAATCTATGATATATGCAACTTGGGAATAGATTATTAATAGTTATAGGTTTACTAATAAAACTAGAAAAATATTATATTTTTAATATGTAATATTTTATTTAAATATTAGCATAATTATATAAATTAACTAGTTTTTTTGAATGGAGTGAGAAATATTGTAAATGTTTATTTTTATTTTTTTGGGGACAGACCCACCACTATCATCTAACTTAACTGAGGGGAAGGCATGGTCATCTTACTCTTGACCTAGCTCGCACGTTGTGCAATGATGTTTTACATCAATCAAATGCATTCATTACATCGTGTAGGTAATCAACAGAAGGATCTAAAGATGGTCCTAATGTTTAATATGTGGCTTGACAAGGAAGGAGAGATTGCTACAATGGAGGCTATGAGGCAACTTATCACTTATCAGGCTTATTTCTTATTTTGTTTTTTTGTTCTCACATTTCATTGAGAGGAAATACTAGGTCCCCCTGACTTGGTCTCCCATGCAGAGCTTATCTCCTAGCATTGGTGCATTCAAAAAAAATTAATTGAGGTTGTTAGGGGCTCTAGAGAAGTGTTGTCGAGAGGTGAACCTAACAAATTGCAAAACATTAGCAAGTGATGGAGGGAATTCATCATTGTAGAGGTGTTTTTAGGTTTTAGTAGTTGGTGCAAGGGTCCTTCCCTGCTTCCTCTTTAATACCTCAACTCTTCCAGCAACAAATAAACTTAAATATATGATTTATTTAATTGGGTATGCAATTAGTTCATTATATTGTGTGGTGGTGATTTTATCGAGTTTTTTATCATTTCTTGTCTTCATTCGACCACTCTTTAGTGGGGTGGCATTTTCTTTGGAGTGCTAACAATGTTCAACCCTTCTCTTGATCAACAACTCCCTATGATATGTGTTGCATGTTTATTATCTCTTCAATTGACCCTTGGTTTTCCACCCAAATTTATGCCTACTCCATCTCTAGTTAGTCCCTCGCTAGCTTTGCCAGTATTTTACCATTGTGTTCCCTAAGGTAGAAGTATGTTACTCTTTCTCTGCACTACTTACTCGTTTTTTCATTGGCTTTTTCACCCATGCCTCATCAAAATGCCAATATTTGACGAGGCTCTTCCAAGAAGGTTGAGAGTAGTGCCAAGGGCCACTTGCATGCCCACTACATTGCCTAGAGATTCCACATCCAAACCCATGAACATATCTAGTAAGAAATCCACCATGTAGTAGCAAAATTTATGTCCAATTGAGATGAATTCTCTGATGTTGAAGTCTTGGACTCGATCGTTGAGTGGGAACCCGACCCATGCCACACTCACAGATGGTAGAATCAACAGCTCAGTATGATTAAGCTTTATTGGCATGTCAAGGCTCTCTTAGGAAAAAAAAATTCTATAGATAAATGAAGCCAACAGAGAAATCTCTCTACAAATCAATTACATAGAGGCATAGCATAGGGGCAAGTCCCTTAAGCACCGAGATTTAGCTCTTTAGTTGGCATGAACTGAAGCCATATCATCTTGTGGCAAGGGCCCAAGTTCGTTAGGCACATCAATGGCTCCCATCAATGTTTCCACCTCCACTTAAGCTCTTCCATGGGTTGCAGTTTTGTTAGTAGACTCTTCCTCTAGGGTGGCACTATGGTTTTTGCTTCTACTATCTCTATGCAACTATATGTTTATTTTTCTTGGTCTAGTCAAATGCATTACTTGAGGAAAACTAATGCTAGAAACATGTTTTGTAATTGGTTTAGCCATTGTTGGTTATATGACATTTTCTGGACCACAATGCTACTCTTCCATTGTTTGATTTCCCCAGTGATAGGCCATGGGGGAAGAAGTAGAAAATATGGATGCATACAATATATCTTTCTAATTATCAATACACATCGTACACACATGATTATTGTTGAATGTAGATAGACATCAAAACACTTAAAAAACATAAAAATTAACGTGACCATATAAATTAAAAGGCTAATAAATTCTCATAGGAGTCCATCCACAATAACAATCAAAACACACTTAATAAGACATCTCACATTGCCAAAAATAATAATAATAATTATAACAATGAAAATTAACTAAATTATAACTCCCACTTTACCATGGAGATCCTTAACCTATATATGGTCTTCCTCAGAATGCAGTGGCTTATCAATACCACGTTTTATTTTATTTTTATTGTTAGTTTTATTTAATTTGACGGGATCAAAGTGTTTTATTTATAATTATTGTTATTAATCAATTTATTTTAATATTTATTTTACTTTGACCAAGTCAAAATGTTTAGAGGACATTACAAGATCTCTACATATTGGGCTAGAGAATAGGCAATACCTTTTAACTTTTTATTACTTAATTGAGCTCATGTGTAAATGTTTACAAACATTTATACCACTACATCTTCTCCAACTTTTTCGGGTTGTAAAATATTTTGATTTTGAAATAAGTTATGGTTTTTGGGCAAGTGGTATTGTTTTGACCCATAGTATTGTAACAAAGCCTATTTACAAGTTAAAAATATTCATGGTAAAATGAGGGTGAATATCCATGGTCAATAATCTTGTTATATTGGAAGTTTATTGTAAGTATTAAGTTTTAATTTAAAAATGTTATAAAATTAAATTAAAATAAAATATTTATAAAAAGAGTTTATTTTGAAATGAGTTTTGGTTTTGGGCATGTGGTATTGATGAGCCATGGTATTGACCTATGTCATTGTAACAAAGTCTATTCAAAAGTTAATAATAAATTTTTATGTGCTTATTCATAAAATTTAAAAATGTTACAAAACCATTATTTTAATTTATATGGTAAGATTAATGTTAATTCATAACATGTGATATGTATATTATGATTTTATTTTATAAAACAAAATATCTACCCTATGTAGAGTTGGCACAATTACTATTTTTAGGTGTTAGACAAAATGACCCATTTCTTGGGCATTTTTTCCAATTGATTTTGCCAAAATCGAGTAGAGAATTTTAAGAATCATAAGATTATTTAATTTGCAAAGTTCAAGTGTCTCAAAGGTTTTACTGGTTGTTGAATCCATTTATGCATTCAAAAATGCATTTTAAACAACAAAATGTCACAATATTGCCCCAAATTATATTGTGAGATTAGACTACACCCTCATAAAATATATCTCAAATAGAATTGTTTTGTCTTTTTCTTTATTTTTTAAACTTAGTAAACTATACGAATTATTTAAATCTTTCTCTAATTTACATGTTTATATATGGGGCAATGTATCATACTATCTATATCATCTTCAATTCTCTTTGTTTACATATATATTTTCTCTTAGAGATATTCTTGTTGTAGGTAAGTAAACATAAGATTAATCTCACCTTAACAAAAACTCATATTATCATGAAGACCTTGGCACAATTAAAGTTTCTCCATTACTCTTTTTCTCATATTATCATGAAGACCTTGACACAATTAAAGTTTTCCCATTACTCCTTTTCTCATATTATCATGAAGACCTTGGCACAATTAAAGTTTCTTCATTACACTTTTTCACCAAACCTCAAATGACTAATGGTTCATCCGGCAAATTTTTTTTCTTCAATTCCCCTTGTATATTTTTCTATCCTTATGATATATTTTGATAACATATGTAATTAAATTAAGAGCATTTTCTACAACTATATGGTGTATATGTGCAATTATGTGTTTTCTCAACAACATAGAGTTAATACTTGGAATTTAAAAAATACTAATTAATTTTTTTTTACAATATTGACCATAAGTAAAGAGTTTAATGTCCACTTTAAGTAAAATATTTCAAAAGCTCATAGGGCATAGGTCAATTGGTAATGAAGTGTATTGTTAAATCACTCCTTATGTGAAGGTCATTGGGAGAAAACTTCATTTAATAACTAACAATTTAAAAAATAATTCAATGTAAAGAGTCTCTCTCTCTCTATCTATATACAATATACATACTATTTTCTAATCATACATATATATATATATATATATACATATATATATATATATACTATTTTCTAATCATAAATACCTTATAAAAGATAACTAATCTCTTAAAGTGAACAAATATATTAAAAATAAATAACTTGATATTATATTTTTCATATTTGATACTTGTGTGATTTGTATTATGTGTAGGATTTGTTTCAGGATCCATCGCATTGATATTGGTCACTTTATCTACTTTACGAACCATCATATGTGGTTCATCATCATGATGAACCATATATTATGGTACGTAGCATCGATAAAATAACCAATATCAATGTGATGGATCGAGAAACAAATACTAAACATGATATTTTTTGTGAATAATTAATATTGCAATGCCCTAGCTTAGAATTATGAAATATATTGGATTAGATTATATATAACTTGTAAATGTATGGTTAAATTACAAGAATTGAGCCATGTGATCTTAAATCATCGACCCTATGCATAAATGCTGTAATGTTATGCTTGGATGGATTCCTCGTCTTAAACATTGTAGAAATTATATAGCAAGCATGTATATCATGGATTCAATCTGATCTAACAATGTACTAAAGTTAAATACTGAATCTCTTCTACAAATATTTTTCGGAATTAAAAACACAATCGCCAATCACATGAAGCAAAGAAGAATCAATCAAGCCACAACACAGACAATTTCCCAGGGAAAGCTTGCTGCTCAAAACCCCACTATCTTCTATTGTATATTCAGCATGGAATCATGAAATAATTACATACAAATATTCTCACAAGAGCCCTCCTATACTCAGGTAATTGTCTCACATAAAACTGACCAACACTTAGCCAATTTACTGCCTCCAGACAGCTTGTCTGCCTTGTGCAATCCCTGATGAATGCAATCCCTATTACTTAGGAATTTTAGACTTTCTTGACTGTGCAAGTATCATGGGCACTCCAATGGGTGTCTGGTAACCCAATAATCCTACAACTGATAGTCAACTTCCCTTTCACCTAGATCTCAACTGGGTCTCCACTGGATCTGATATGCATGCAGCTAATAATAGTAAATCCTCAGTAGCATGTGAGATCATTGATTATGAATTAATAAATATTTATTTCACTTGATATCTCACTAGTATATCTAACACTTACAACTAGCACAACTGAGTTTAAGTCACTTAACTGAGTTAAACTAATTACAACCTGCATTAACTAATGCACCACTGCACTTCGAACTTTGTTACAGCTAGAATTAATTTGCATGCCTCACCAACTACCTCTAACTCGAAATTCATGAGCTAACTAAGTTTATCACACTCAGTTAACTATTACAAGTTATTTTGAGATTAGATTACATTTCATTGTCCATCTTAATTAAGGGATAACTAAAATAGACATGCACCAAATTTAGCCCTGTGGTCCCTGATAGTCTCCTGTATTTCTACAATATCACAAGATGACTGTTTATTTCTTATATTCTGCTAAAAATAATATTCCCTGACTATCATTTATTTTCAAAAATCTCACTGCCTTCATTATTTTCCATTTAAACCTCTCCATTATCTCTCATTTTACCTTTTCTGATATTCTGATACTCTGAAATCCCATGTTTAACCCTGATCCCTTCATTTTAGCCTTGCCCCCTTCAAAATATCTTTCCCTATACTAAAACCCCATTTCCCTCACTAAAAACCCTCCCCCCTTCACTCATTCCCCTTCTTTCATTAAAAACAATATAAACCCACTTTTATACTGTTTTTGAATAAATCTATCGGGCCCCACTTTAAATAAACGTAGTTTATTTACCCAACCCCGTTATATTGAAATATGCTTCCTTTTATGCTTTCCCCACTATGTTTAAACCCGGGTCCCACTTTGAATAAACCCCATTTATTTAACCCAACATCCCTTTCAAAACCCGACCCCACCATTCAAAATTACCCGTAATCGGACCTCACCCGACCACCGTCCGATCCACCCCATCCGATCTGAAGGTCCCCAACTTGTTTCGCACCTCAAATTGCCAATCATTTAAAACCTTCGAAGGGTTGCGAAATGGGAGGTTTCGTAACCCCTCCCATCTACCACATGTCGCTCCTACAATTCATCGCATCCCCTCAAATATTACCACCTGACCACTTATGCACCATGCGATAAACCAAAAACCCTCTTCGTGCCATAAACTAAACCACTAATCATTCAAAAAACTATGAAACCATGTGTTATCGCGATAAACTCCCGAAGCACCATTTCTCGCCTCCCCTGCAGACTTGCATTTTATTAATGATTGTTTTGATGTTTTCAGGTAATCAGCGCACCAACAGATGGGATAAACAAGCTTTGGGTTCTGATTCCAAAAACTTGTTTAATCCAGACCCTCTGGGTTTCATGATTAAAAGCCTTATTTGACAGAAGATGGAGAGCATAAATATTAAAGAGGAAGACAATCACGGTTATCAACGATCATGTGTTTACTCTAAAGACAACAAGGTTTATTCAAAATAAAAGACAATAAAGGGTATAAGATGAAGAAAGAGTTAAAGAACAGATGAAAGGAAGTCAAAGAAAGATCAAATATAAAACAGTAAGGTAAAGGAATAAATTACAGTGACAACAAAGGCAGTAAAAAGGAAAACAGATAAAATAAAGCAGTAAAGAGATTATGCAGACAAGGACAATTTAAAATTTGAAGGACAAATCAATGAGAAAGACAAACCTAAATGACAAGATCATTTCAGCATTTACTTCTTCCCAATCAGATTAGCCACCTACATCCTAAATTATGGTTTAATAAAAGTTGCTACATTTAGTATTACAGTCAGAGATATTTTAGCAGCAGCTCATAAGTTATTGTAAAAGGTAATTTTGAAGGCAATTAGTCAAAGATATTTTAAAGTTAGCTCAGTAGTTAATTTGAAAGTTATTATTATCGTAGGTCTATCAGTGATATTTTTGGCTTGGGCCTTGCATGGTCTCAATTGTCAAAACTACATTTACTCTATAATAAGTGCAGTCTGTCATCCTAGGTTAGGGAAACCTCCTCAGTTGAAGTTAAATACTGCACGTATAGTTCATTATCAGTTGTTGCTTGCTAGGTTGGATTTTGTATAGAATATGAGTTGCAAATATCATTGCACTGGAGCATTGTAATTGTTTTGAGCTGGATATCAGTAATACAAGCACTTTCAGAGGATCCTTGAGCTATTTTAGTGGTGATTTTATCCCTATTTTGTTAATGTTTCTCCTTTGTTTTCCATACTGTACATCAATCTCCCTGATAGAAAAAACAAAAAATTTAGATTAAGATATGCTGCATGAGCACCTTAATTATGCCTGTTACTATTATCTTAATGTTTTCCTCTGGAAAGTTTTACTAAAGAATTCTTAACTACTCTTTAGTCTTACCTATTTGTTATCTTGAGGTTTCCTTTTGAAGTTTAGCTAAAGAATTCTTAACTGCTCTTTAGTTTCTCTGAAACTGTTATCTTGAGGTATTTCTTATGAAGTTGAGTTAAAGAATTCTTAACTGCTCTTTACCTCTATTGAACTGTTACCTTAAATTGTTTTCCTCTAAAGACCTGAATGCGGAATTTAGAGACTGACTGCTCTTCTTTTATGTTAAAGTATAGCTAAAGAATTCAGAGACTGTCTACTCTTTAGCTTTTCTAAACTCACTATCATCTCGTATTCATCTTGCCACAAAGATCCATTTGATATAGTTAGCTTGCCCTGTGAAAACCCTTGAAAATTTGATGTACAATTTAACCCTTTATGATTCCATAGCCCAATGGATTAAGCTTCCCACACTCTATCTATCCAACCAAACAAACAATCAAAACAGATATCCCCAATCTTCATAACTAGCCTAAAATTATAAAATATAATCATAAAGCTAAATCAGTTAATCATAAACACTGAGAGAGCCCTCTCTGAGCCCAGGAAGGCTAGGTCTTGGAATTCAAAGTGGTTTGATGTGGTTCCCTGCTACTTGTTCTTGCCAATCTTACAAATTATAGGGAGCCAATAGTCCCACCCTAGTGTAGGTGTTGCTTGGACCTGCTAGTACCACACTAGGTGTGGGTGTTGAAATTTCTTGTTGAATCTTAACACTCCCCCTCAACAAGAAAGGGATTATCCTTCACCTCAATCCTCCCTCTATGGTATTCAAATTTTTTCCTGGTGAGCACCTTCGTTAGAATATCTGCATCCTGATATTCCGTGGGAATGTACTGAAGAAAAATTATTTTCCTCTACACACAATCTCTGAGATGATGGTACTGGATATATATGTGCTTGGACCTATCATGAAACATAGGATTAATCGAGAGTTTAATGCAACTCTGATTATAACAATGTATCACTGTCGGATCCATCTGAGAACCAAACAAACAAACCAAGGTCTTTCTCATCTCGATAGCCTCACATGCAGCTTGAATTGCTTCCATGTACTCTGCTTCCACTGAACTAAGTGCCACAGATCGTTGCTTCCTGTTGTACCAAGAAATTGATGTCAATCCTATGCTGAAGATCCCTCCTGTTGTGGTCTTTCTGTCTGATGGACTGCCTGCCCAATCTGCATCCATGAAGCCTTGAAGCTTCACTCCCTCTGTCTGTATGTACCATAGACCATACTCTGATGTATCCCTCAGGTATCTCAAGACATGCTTCCCCGCCTTCCAAAAGAGCTTGGTAGGCTTAACCATAGCTTTAATCAATTGGTTAACTGCATAGCAAATGTTTGGTCTGGTGTTCACTAGATAACTCAGTGAACCAACTAACTGCCTGTAGACAGTAGCATCCACTACCTCTCCAGAAGTAGCATCCTCTTTCCTCCAATTTCCTCGAAGAGGAGTATCCATGGGTTTGTAGCTCTCCATGTGAAACTTACCCAGTATCTCTTTGGATTACTTGCCTTGAGAAACAAAAATTTCACCAACCCGCTGCCATATTTCCAATCCAAGGAAATAATGAAGGAGTCGCATGTCCTTCATTTCAAACTCCCTTGCAAGATCCTCCTTGCATGAGTGTATCAGATGCTCATCACCAGTCAAAATTAGATCATCAACATAAAGAACAATAATCAATAGCTTACCCTCAGCCACAATATGGTACATGTTTGCATTAGCTTCACTTTTGGTGAAGCCTAGTCCAGTGAAATAACCGTCTATCCGAGTGTACCAAGCATGAGGTGATTGCTTTAGCCCATAAAGTGCTCTCTTGAGTCGACACACATGCAACTCACTATTGAAGATCTTGAAACCTTCAGGCTGCTCTATGTACACTTCTTCCTTAATCACTCCATTGAGAAATGTAGTTTTCACATCCATCTGATGAATGCACTAGCCCATCTGCGCTGAGAGTGCAAGGATGGATCTAATGGAAGAGTACCTTGTAACAGGTGCAAAAGTCTCATCATAAATGATACCCTCAATATGTGAGAATCCCTGGGCCCCAAATATGGCCTTGTATTTCTCTACACTCCCATCAGTAGCTTGCTTTACCTTGTAGATCCATCTAGATCCAACCACTGATTTGTCGACCAGTCTTGGGACAATCTCCCATGCACTGTTATTGATAATGGAGTCATAATCCTCCACCATTGCATCAACCCAAGTTGGTTGTTGCACTGCCTCCTAAAAGGAAGATGGTTCAGTCACAATACATTTGCTCATAAGAGCCATGTATCTAGTAAACCTGTCTGGAGACTATCTTTGTCTGCATTGTGAAGTAGGGGCTCCTACATTCTCTACAACATCAAGTCTCAATCTATCAGCTTCCGTGGTGCACCTTCTACCATTTCTAATAGATGGCTCTGCATGATTTTTTTCCACCACTACATGATCCTCCTCATGTGGCTGCTCCACATCTTGAGGCTTATCCTTGGGAGCTAACAGTTCCTCCTCTACATGCAAATCCAGCGCCCTCTCAAGGGACAACTGCGTGGCTTTCTCCCCATCAAATTCTATATCCCATCACACAACAATCATTCTGTTGTTTTGAAAATACACTTAATAGTTATGGAACGTGTTAGTGTACCCCACAAAAATCCTGATCTCAGCTATCGCTTCCAGCTTCTTCCTGTCGTCTTTGGTCACATGCATATAAACAGATGAGCCAAAAATCTTAAAGTGTGAAACATCAGGTTTCTTACCAGTGAAAGCATCTTTAGGTGTACCCATGCCAAGTATCCTATGAGGACAACGGTTCTGCACAAATACTGTAGTGTTGCATGCTTCCGCCCACATATGCATTGGTAGGCCTTGATCATGCAACATCACTCTTGCTGCTCCCACAATTGTTCTGTTCTTTCTTTCAATGACCCCATTATGTTGTGGGTTATGAGGCACTATCATTTCTCTTCGAATTCCTTCTTTGCTGCAGAAGTTCTTGAATTCATTAGAGATGTATTCACCACCATTATCGCTCCTCAGAGCCTTCACTTGCTTCCCCTAATTTTTCTCCACCAGTGCCTTAAACTCAAGAAACTTTGAGAATGTTTGATATTTCTTCTGCATGAAGAAGATCCAACACTTACAAGAAAATTAATCAAAAAATATCACATAGCACTTATGTTTTGTTGTCGAAGCAACAAAGAATGGTCCACACACGTCTCTGTGAACTCTCTCAAGGATCCTCGAAGCTCGGTTCTCCTTCTCATGAAAGGTGGCATTTACGTATTTTCCCATAGTATATCCCTTGCATGTGTCTGACTACAAAAGTGTACCCCAGGGAAGACCAGTATAAATTTGTTGCATGAATTTCAAGGCTCCATGGTGAAGATGGCCCAATCTCTTGTGCCATAATTCGCCATCATCCTAGCTCACCACTTTGTTTTCCTTTCCCATCAATTATGTGCAACCATCTACATCCAACTTGTAGATATTCTTAACTCGAATCCCTATCTTCTTGGCTTTGTCCATTGTTTTGTGTCGCTTGAAAGCTTTTCCTTCACTAAAAACAACATCATAGCCTCTATCCTCCAACATTTCAACCGGGACTTAATTTTTATACAAACCTGGTATATGCATTACATCTTTTAATTGAAAGGGTTTACCTGACTGCCTTTGGAAGGTAATGGTACCAATCCCGATAGAACTGTACCGCACGTCTTCACCCATTTCAATATGCATTTGGAGATCCTTCTCCTCCAAGCTACTAAAAAGTTCCTTGTCTCCTGACATGTGAAAGGAAGCACCATTATCCAAATACCACACAGATCCCAACTCACTTGGCACCATACATGTGATCAATGAGAAGTAAAGCTCAAATTGCGAGGCCAAAGCCTCACCAGCTGCAGATCCTCCAACCTTCTTGTTCTCCTTCATTTGTGGACAGTTAGTAGCACAATGCCCATTCCCGTGATAGTGAAAACACTTCACCGTGGACATATCTCGCTTCTTGCCATATTTGGACTCGGATTTGGAATGAATTTCTTCCCCTTCCCCTTCTTCTCCTTGGCAGCCAAAGCACAATCTTCCTCATTTGCATTCTTAGATGAAGATCCATCTCCGGTGTTTCGTCTAAACTCCTCCTGCACCAAATTTGACCATAGTCATTCCCAATCTGGCAGCTTTTCCTTCCATTGACAAAGTCTTGATAACTGTGCCAACTCTTGTGAAGTCTTAGGAGATCCAAGCTCACCAAATCATCATCAACGATAGTTATACCAACGCTCCCCTATTCATCCCAACATTGGAAAAAGTTTCTTAGATATTTTGGTATGGAGTCACCTTTCTCCATCTTGATATTCCTGAGTTTATCTTTGAGCGCCAATTTCCTATGGTCGTTTTTGCTCTAAAATAGATCCGTCAAAGCTTTCCACATTGCACATGGTGTGGCTTTCCCATGGAGGCTTGAGACAATGTGGTCTCATACTCCCTCCAATAGGATCCTCCTCGCCTTTGCCACTCTCTTTCTCCATGCATCAAGATTTGCAACATCTGTCATAGCAGGTTTAGGAACATCATTGTCAATGAATTACTTCAAGTCATTTTCTTTGAGTACTGCCTCCATCTTGTTCTTCCAAGAAATATAGTTTGATTTTCCCTCAAGTGCATACTCCAACCTCAAACCATTGAAATCCATTTCGATCCTGAATCAACTGTAGCACCAAGAAAGTCTTTCCGCAAATTTGAATTATATCCAGTCACAAACTCAGCTCCTCCTTCACAATTGTGATTTCCTATGCTCTAATACCATGTATAAATTATAAATCAAGCATGTATATCATGGATTCAATCTGATCTAACAATGTACTAAAGGTAAATACTGAATCGCTTCTACAAATCTTTTGCAAAATTAAAACACAATCGCCAATCACATGAAGCAAAGAAGAATCAATCAAGCCACAACACAAATAATTTCCCGGGGAAAGCTTGCTGCTCAAAACCACATAAACAACATATAAACAACATAAAAACTTGAATACCGCATAATATAATAATACATGCTTCTATTTTTCATTGCATGTTAATTATTAAACTTTAAGTACATTTTGAATTTGTTTTGAACGTTTATAGACACTATCCTTGTATTGTTATAAGGGATTCATCTCTTAAGGATAAAAAATTTCACCCCTATTTAATAGCTCCTCATTCCATGTCAGAATATTATCAAAGGGCATGGCACAAATATTTGGAAGTACCTTCAATAAAATTAGGAAATACCAAAAATAAATGCATTTAACAGATAAATGCGACATATCATTTTAATAGACTAATTAAAATATGGTAAATAGATTTTGTAAGTAAAAAAATTACACATTAGGATGCGTGATCACTACACAACTTTCCTAAAAAAAACGATAGAGTGATTAAATTTTTCATCAACTAATTTACTATTTTTCTTTTTAGGGTTCTAATGGTCAAAACTTGAGTGTATCAAAAGCGCCAAAGCTAAAAATAAGTCCCATGAAGGTCATAACCCTATTTTTGAGGGACTATTGTGCAAAAAGGGAACATATTATTCATGTTGTTTATGGGAATGGAAGAGAATGTCATGGTTGTCTAATGGCTAGATGAGATGCATCGAGTGGTTTATAGTGAGTAGATTTCCTAAGCCATGAGAGAAAATGGGTTATGTTGAGTGAGTTAGAATTGAGTAGCTAGGTTCGTTTTCCCATGTGGCCTCACAATATAGTTTGGCTTGGCCTCTACAATAAATGCTTATGTTTCGGTGGAATTTTCTCATATATAGTCAATGTCTTGAATTTTCTATTATTAAAATATAGGTGTTAATTCTTTATTTATGAATCTACAATCTCATGTTATTTTCTCTTATGAATGAAAGAGAGAAAGGGATAGATATTCTAAACATAAAATATTGATTACCATGTAATATGTTGACACATGTTTCTATTGTTCATTGTATTTTAATTATTACTCCTTGCATACATTTTGAATTTGTTTTGGACCTCTATTGACACTACCCTTATATTGTTATAATTTATTCATCTCTTAAGGATTAAATGTTTCATCCCCTATTTAGCAACTCTTCATTCCATGACAAAGATTATTAGGTCGGGGCACAACAAAAATATTTAGAAGCACCTTTAATAAAATTGATACAAATAAATGCAACTAACAAATCAATACAACATATCATTCCAATAAATTCATAAAAATAAGGTAAATATATTTTGTGTCCACGGGGTCTTGGTTAGACGGTAACTGGGTGCTATGTTAAGGCATATCTTGATGTGAAGTCATCGATTCAATTCCTCACCCTGATTGGGGTGATATATTGGACATATTGAAGATTAGTCCTACCAAGTGTTGTGGCTCATTTGCATTTACCTTTGAAATATTTTTCGAACACAAAAAAAAGCATCTATGATAGAAAATGTAAAATTTTGTGTGTTGTAGAAGAGTTTTGATTTATATATTGGTACATTAACATTACCTGATGAGATGTGAAGGTGGGTCGAGTCGGGCTCATTCACATGTCGAACAGTTCAAGGGTTGGACCGATGGGCACGTTTAGAACATTACACACCAGACAGGGTTGATTCGGGCTCATTCGCAAGCTCAGGAGAGATCAACGATTTTAAAGACTGAATAAAGCTCAGGAAGGATAATGGAGTTGTAGGGAGGTGACAGTAGAAAGAATAGAAATCAACTAAGACAGAAACACTTAGAAGATTTCCAAATGAGGTGATCAGATGATGAGGATCGAATCACAGATCTGAAGGGGAAGCGACCGACGACTGAGATGGCATCGCAAGTTAAACAAAATAACTTGTGATGTTGTAAGAATCAAAACTTGCGATGCGATAAAGGGAGGAGCCACGTGTTGGCACAACGATTCAACGCATATCACACATCGGCAGGTTTATATTTTAGCATTAAGACTTCGCAAGGTAAATTATTTTGGTTTTGATGCGACAAGGACGGGAGATGGCAGTGTGAGACGGTACAACGGGGCTGTTAGAACTAGCGAAGATCTACAATGGAGATTACGTCACAACTTCGCATTGTCATTTATATTGTTTACCATTTAAGTTATATGTTAAGTTCGACGATATGTGATGCACCATGATTGGTCATCATATTGTGGGACCCTACAGTCACTATTCTGCGTATATGTAAGTGGTTTGAGTTATGTGTGATATGTTTTAAAGTAAATCGTTGTTAATTGTGCGCGTATGTATGTTGAAGAAAAAACACGACAGAGAGACTCGGGTAAGCGACCTGACATAGAGCCAAGGAGAATAAATGACTAAACACAGCAGACACTCACAGAAGAGGCAGAGTCGGGTAGCAGGTGACATGATGACAACGTTTGAAGCACAAAGGCATAAGCAGAGTTGGGCAGAAGAACGTATAGTGGCACTAATAGAAGCACAACAACCGGGTAAAGTCGGGCACTGAGGCATCATTACAGAACTGTGTAGCTGCTGCATCATAACCAGAAAGGAGACCTCAACACTTCGGGAGGATGCATCAACAACATCAGATTCAACAAAACAAACATTATTTCCAGTTTTAATTTGTTTTCGCGGTATGATTGCATAAATAATCTTAATAGTTTAGGTAGTCGAGTAGTTTCAAGAATTTCAGCAGTTACAAACTACTTTGATGTATTTAAGTAGATAGAAATAAAAAAAAAGGGTTTCGATTTTTGGACCTCTAGATGACTGTTAATTTGGTACTGAATTTTCTGAGAAATTTATGAAATAAGATCAAGTTTTTTGCACCTGTTGATGTTGATATGTCTTTCCAATTCCGCTCTATGTCTATTCCTCTTTGGATGAAGTGAAGTAATGTAACAGTCTGTCTCTTAATTACATCTGTGAGTAAGAGTTAAATTATCTTAATTTGCGCTCCTTCACTTCATCTCTTCTCTTTTCACAATCTCTTGATGAAACTTTAAAGTAATAGATTCTGTGTTTACAACGTATTATTTCAATTTTCCTCTCTCTCCATGATTTCCTCTGAAACTTAAATGTGATAGATTTTGTTTCTCAGCATATCATTTTGAGTTTCCCTTACAGTTCTTCTTTTCATTTCATTCAAATATCGACAGTTTATGGCATTGTGAAGGCTTTCATTATATCAAATTATTGAGGGTATTAAGTAATTAAATTCCAAAGATGTTAAACAAAGGCCATTTGATATTGTAATTGTGACATACATTTATAAAATGTCTTAAGCACTAATTCCTTACCACAACCAAGGGATTGTTTCTTGAGATACAACATTTTCTGGCGTCGTTTATGGGGATGAAGAAACAAAGTTTATTTTTCCCTAGGTTTTTCACATTATTTCCTTTGGTTGTTCATTGAGGAGGAAATATTGGGTTGTGTTTTTTATTTTCAAAATTCTGGCTTTCAAAAGGCCTCATACGAGGTCAGATACCTCACAGCAGATAGTCCCTGCTTTACTAGACCTAGAAAGATTGGTTTCTAAAAAGGCCCAGAAACCTAAAATTCCTTCAATACCTGATCCTACATTGTTTGATCCCAACGTTAGTTCTCATAAACCTCTGTTTGAAGATATTTGCAAGGAAATCTCTTTCTTGGAATAAGATTCTCCTTCCACACCCATTCATTTTCAAGAACCTAAGTTAGAAGAACATTCTTTCAAGTCTATTTCTTTTACCTTCACTCAAGATCAACCAAATATAGTTGTTGGTTCTTCTAAAATTGTTCATCAACCCACTCTCATATCAGTTTTGCCTCCACCCTCATTCACTTTCACAGCAGGTTCATCAATCTCAACTACCCAAGGAATAGTTAACCAAGGTGTAAATATGGCAGCACCAACCTTTTTGTTGAACATATATGCTCCACCAAATCTTGTGCAACCAATGAATTCCATGCCTCAAGAATACCTCAAATTACTTCCTCGTTTCACTGGAGAAGATGAAGTAACTGCAGAACAAAATTTACCCTTGTTTTTCACATTTGCTGAGAATTTAAATGTAGAACATCTTGATGTTGTAATGAGACTATTTGTGCAGTCTCTAGATGGAGAGGCTAGAAAATGATTCAAAGGTTTACCAAATGGTTCAATAAATAACTGGGAAGAGTTAAGAACTCAATTCACTCAGAGATGGGGAGAAAAGAGAGATCATGGTTACTCATTGACAGAGCTTAATGCAATTAAAAGAAGGCCTAATGAAATCATTTCTGAGTTTGTAAAAAGATTCAAAAAATTGTATAATAGTTTACCTATAGAGATGAAGCGCCGCCCCCCCCCCCCACCCTTGTAGGAGCAAAGGTAGTTTTTGCTAGGGCTTTTGAAGCTGATTTTATCTTTACATTGAGAGAGAGAAGAGCCTCTACTCTTGAGCAGTTACAGATAGATGCTCTAGAGATTGAAGCTAATATCACTGCAGCTGAAAAGGCGAAAGGGAAACAACCGGTCCTAGAGAAGGGGAAAGAAAAAGAAGAATCATCACAAGATATAAGAATTGAAGATATAACAAAGATGATGAAACATCAGACCAATAAGCTAGATAAGATGGAATTGGAAAATAAAAACTACCAAAGACAAGTACAAAAAAACCGAGGGGGGTTTAACCCTCAATTCAGAAGACATCCCTTGAAAATTTTGCAGAGGGAAAGAAGAGATCAAGACCAGGTTCAAGCACCCTTGTATATAGAAGCATGACCCACAGAGCCAGCAGAAGATGACCAAAGGGAGGCCGAGGATCAGGTATCTGCTATGTATACAATAGAAGAGGATGAAGAATATGTTGAAGCTGAAGTATCTTTTTATCAAGATGAAATGGATGAATACTGTAGACAATTCACAGATTTCATGCAAGTTGAGTTACATAAAAAGTATGATTTGAGGTCTAGAAAGAGATCTAGAGTGCAAGATAATGAAGGTGAACAACAAGGTTCCGTTCCTCCTCCAATGGTGACTCCACAACAAAAGGACTCTGTGAAACATGTCAGTAAGGGAAATAACCTGTAAATTCACTTAATAGAACAAATGTGTAGCAGGATGAATCTTCCCAGAACAAATCAGTTGACACTGATATTTTGGAGAGAGTTTTTCATGTACCCGAACAAGGGGAAAATTCTAGAAAGAGTTAAGAATAACCTGAAAAGAACGTAAATAAAACCCATGCTTTCAGTTTGGAAAAAGGGTTGGAGAAGGTTAAAATCCAGGCACATCTTCTAGAATTAGCTAAAATTCCAGCTTACAAGAAAGAAATTTTAGAATTTATTAATATCACACAGATGGAAGATATAAGTGACACAGTGAACTTACAAGAATAAAAGCCAGTGGTCACCTTTGGTCCTCATGTAGAAGATGTAGATCCTTATTTTCCAGCCTTCTATATTTCTCTATTGCTTCATGATTTTACTCTACATAACTGCATGTTGGACTCAGGAGCATCCCATAACCTCATGCCATTTTCTATTATGAAGGAACTAAACTTGCAGATTACCAAACCTTATAGGGATATGTATTCATTTGATTCCAAAAGGGTGAAATGTGTTGGTTTAATTATAGATGTGGTAGTTTTGTTGGCACAAATACCAACAAAGAGTATAGTCATGGATGTAGTGGTTGTTGACATCCCAGCCAAGTTTGGAATGCTCCTGTCAAGATATTAGGGAGAAAAGTTGGGAGGTGTTCTAAAATTAGATGTCACTTATGCTATCATTCCATTTTTTAATGGGGAAGAAAGGATATTGTACAGGGAAACACCTCTAAGAAAGATGCAGGAAATTACCCCATTTATAGTCAAGAAATAGAATATCTTTCATGTTTCATGCTGCATGAAGTTGCAGAATTTGCTGAAGACACAAGGAAGTGTCTCTCTTCAGCAGTTGTAAATAATGTGCTGCACTCAAGGAAGATATGGAAGTGCTACTTTGATGGTGCCTACTCCAAGGAAGGCGCAGGTGTTGGATTCTTGTTGATATAACTAGAAGGTAACCTTATTCCTTTATGTTTTAAACTAGAATTTGATTCAACAAACAATGTGGATGAGTATGAGGCCTTAATATCAAGCCTTCAAGTTTCTAAAAATATGGGAGTTCAATGTATTTCAATGTTTGGGGACTCTAAATTGATAATAAGGCAGATTAAAAATCATTGTCAAACCAAGCATCTGAGATTGAGATCATATAGGAATGACATTTGGGATCTGATAGAAAACTATTTTGAAGCCTTCAATCTTCAGTATATTCCGAGGGAAGAGAATAGATTGGTTGATTCTTTAGCAGTTGCAGCTAGCACCTTTAAACCTCCAATAAATCCAAGGTTAAGGTATGAAATTGAAATTATACATAGACCTTCTATCCCTGACAATGTGAAACATTGGAAGGTGTTTGATGATGATGAACAGATAAATCAATTCCTGAAAATGATTGTAAACTTTGAAGATGATGAGATAGAGCAAGAGGAAGAACAAACAGAGTAGAAATCATAAATAAGAAACCTTAAGCAGTCAATAGGTGAACATAAGATTATCCAATTGAAAGATAATGTGCTCGCTAAAGGGTTGGTTCCCCTTGAAATATTATTTGATGCTAATGATGTTGTTGTTGATTCAAATAAAACACATCAAGAAGAAGAGATGGAAGATTGTAATTTGGGAACTTAACAGGAACCCAAAATAGTGAAATTGTTCAAAGGTGTTCCCAAAAACTACAAATAAAGACACATTGATCTTTTTAAGAAATATATGGATGTGTTTGCCTGGTCATACGAAGTCCTGAAAACATATGACAAAAGCATAGTTCAACATAATATTCCATTGAAGGAAGGACTTAAACAACACACAAAATCTCAGACAGATTAATCCATTGTTGTTAGCTCCAATTGAAAAAGAAGTGAAGAAATTGTTGCAGGCGAAAATTATAGTCCCTCTTAGATATTCAGACTGGGTTTCTAATCTAGTCCCTGTAAGAAAGAAGAATGGAGAGATAAGATTGTGTGTAGACTTCAGGAACTTGAACCGAGAATCTCTAAAAGATAATTATCCTTTTTTCGAAAAATGGATTAGGTCTTATAGAAGGTGACAGGAGCTCACAAGTTGTCTATTGTTGACAGATTTTCTAGGTATAATTAGGTAGTAGTAGAAAAAGAAGATCGGAAAAGGACTACTTTTACTACACCCTGGGGCACCTTCATGTACACAAGGATGCCATTTGGCCTTATGAACGCAAGTGCAACATTTCAGAGGGCCATGGACATAACCTTCATTGGTGACAGGTTTGTAGTTATATATCTGGATGATGTAACTATTTTCTTAGGGTCAGATGATGAACACTTGGAGCATTTGCAAAAGAAAAAAATTCAAAAGAGCAGAAAGTTTGGTCTGTGATTAAATCCCAAGAAATATTTATTTGCCTTAGAAGAAGGTAAATTATTGGGTCACATAGTTTCTAAACAAGGAGTTAAGATTTACCCAGCAAGGGTGGAATCCATTCAGACTATTCCTTTACCCAGAAGCAAGAAATATATCCAGAGATTCCTAGGAAAAATAAACTTTCTAAGGAGAATTGTGCCCAATTATGCTGAGTTTGTGAGAAGTATAACATATTGTTGAAGAAAAATGCAGAAGTGAAATGGGATAAGGGAGCAAGAGAAGCATTTTCTATAATAAAGGAAGCATTGCAGGAAGCTCTAGTTCTAATTAGTCTAGACTAACAAAAGGCCTTTCAGGTATTCTCATTTGCATCCCCCACTACTATTGTTGTTGTGTTGTTGCAGAAAAATGAAGATAGTAAGGAGAAGCCAATTTCATTTTTCAGTAAATTTCTCAGAGATGCTGAGCTCAAATACAATATTCTGGAGAAACAAGTATATGCTTTGGTCAAAGCACTGAAAGCCTTCAGGACTTATGTGTTACAGTCCCAAATAACTTCTTATGCTCCTAATTTTGTTGTTAAAGATGTGCTAGTACAAAGTGATGTTGAAGGAAAATAGGGGAAGTGGATAGAAAAATCCGAGAGTATGATTTGGACATCAAACCCACCAAGCTGGTGAAGGGACATGGGTTAGGGAAGTTGTTGACATAGACAAATTTTCAAGCCTTGGGAATCAATTTTTTGGCACCATTGGATGGAGTTGTTAATGAAGAAGGTAAAAACAAGTCCAAAACAGGTATTCAATACAAATTTTTGTGCTCTGATTGGTATAAAGATATTGTGCATTACTTGTGTTTCTTTTCCTGTCCAACTTCACTAAATAGAACAAAATACAGAGCTCTCAAGCTCAAGTCTCACCCATATGTTATCGTAGAAGAAAACCTATACTGGAAATATCCTGCTAGTATTTTATTGTTATGTTTGACCAAAAGAAAATCTATCGAAGTCACCAAACAATATCATGAAAGTCTTTGTGGAGGACATTATAGCTGGAAGACCATTGCTCATAAAATTCTCAAGTCAAACTTCTATTGGCCAACCCTATTTGCATATGTTTATAGACTGGTTAGAAATTATCAAAAGTGTCAGTTGTTTGCTGAAAAGAAAAAACTTTCTCCGTTACCTCTCATCCTAGTATTTATTGAAAAAACTTTCAGGCAATGGGGATTGGATTTTATTAGAGAGATCAATCCACCATTGAGGGGAAAGTTCAAGTGGGTTCTGAATTCCATTGATTATTTTAAAAAATGGGTTGAATCAATACCCACTAAGAAGGTGAATGACCAAGTAGTGATGAAGTTTCTAAAAGTATTTTAAGTGGTCCAGATATCGATCAAAATTGTGATGATAATGCATAGGTATTCAACTCCACTTGTTTTTGTATTAATTTATGTTAGACATATAATGTAACTTTATCACATTCCACAACATATCATCCCTGAGAGACGGGTTGGCAGAGTCTTCAAATAATACATTGGTCGGAATCTTCGAAGAGGGAAATCATTAAGAATCGGAAACCTATTATTAGGAAGTTGATTTTCCCTGCGAGCAATTCAAGTCACCACCGGGAGATCTACTAGGAAATTCCCCTATGAAGCTGGTTTACAGGACATAAAACCTTATTTCCTACTACATTATTAAGCCCAGTAAAATGTTTGGTTGCGACACGACAAGGATGGGAGATGGAAGTGTGAGACAGTACAGTGGGGCTGTTAGATCTAGCGAAGATCTATGATGGAGATTACGTCGCAACTTCACATCGACATTTGTATTGTTTACCATTTAAGTTATATGTTAAGTTCGTCGATATGTGATGCACCGTGATTGGTCACCATATTACGGGACCCTACAGCCACTGTTCTGCTTATATGTAAGTGGTTTGAGTTATGTGTGATCTGTTTTAAAGTAAATCGTTGTTAATTACGTGCATATGTATGTTGAAGGCAAAACATTATAGAGAGACTCGGGTAAGCGACCCGACGCAGAGCCAAGGAGAATAAACGACTAAACACAACAGGCATGCATAGAAGGGCAGAATCGGGTAGCAGGTGACATGATGACAACGTTTGAAGCACAGAGGCATAAGCAGAGTCGGGCATAAGAACGTATAGTGGCACTGATGGAAGCACAACAGCTGGGTCAAGTCGGGCACTGAGGTGTCGTTACAGAACTATGCAACTGTTGCATCATAACCAAAAAGGACACCTCAGCACTTCAGGAGGACGCATCAACAACATGAGATTTAGAAAAACGAATAATATTTCCAGTTTTAATTTGTTTCTCGGTCTGATTGCATAAGTTTTCTTAACAGTTTATGTAGTTTAGTAGTTTCAAGAAGTTTAGTAGTTACGAACTACTTTGATGTATTTAAGTAGATAGAATAAAGAAAAAAGGGTTCCAAGTTTTGGACCTCTAGATGACTGTTAACTTGGTACTGAATTTTCTAAGAAATTTATGAAAGAAGATCAAGTTTCCTGCACCTGTTGATGTTGATATGTCTTTCTAGTTCCGCTCTGTGTCTATTCCTCTTTGAATGAAGTGAAGTAATGTAGCAATCTGTCTCTTAATTACATCTGTGAGTAAGAGTTAAATAACCGTAATTTGTGCTCCTTCACTTCATCTCTTCTCTTTTCACAATCTCTTGATGAAACTTTAAAGTAATAAATTTTGTGTTTACATCATATGATTTCAAGTTTCCTCTCTCTCCATGATTTCCTCTGAAGCTTAAAAGTGATAGATTCTGTGTCTCAACATATCATTTTGAGTTTCTCTTACAGTTCTTCTTTTCATTTCATTCAAATATCAACAGTTTATGGCATTGTGAACGCTTTCATTATATTATATTATTGAAGGTATTAAGTAATTAAATTCCAAAGGTGTTAAACAGAGGCCATTTGATATTGTAATTGTGACATACATTTATAAAATGTCATAAGCACTGATTCCTTACCACAACCAAGGGATTGTTTCTTGAGATACAACACCAAGCTTACAAAAAAAAGGTAAATAGATTTTGTAAGTAAACAACTTGCAATTTAGGATATGTGATTGTTATACAACTTTCCTATAAACAAAAAGAACTATAGTGTGATTAACTTTTCCACCACCAAATTTTTTTTATTTTTTATTTTGAGAGTTTTAAATGATCGAAACTTGAGTGTATAAAAATGTGCCAAAAATTTAATAGTCTCTATTAAAGTCATAACTATCGATTTTAATGGTTAAGAACATGTGTTTCTCTATAAGAGGTCATAGGTCCAAGTCTACAGGGTAGTAGAGTATGTACATGTCGATAAACATTAGCAATCAAATTGTTATGAGGAGGGTCCTTCCGTGAAAGAGGATTTAGTTCAACATTATTTAGAAATAATCCCAACTTAATAGAACTACATTACATAAATAAAATATACATGCAAATGTATCATTATTTGGATCATTTTATAATCTATTTGTTATTTATTATAAACATCTTATTACTTTTTAGCATTTACCACTTTCATTTTTACTTTATTGTTATTCACCTTATTCATCATATAACTTTTAAAGTGGCCCTTTTGATAGTAAATTATAAATGATATTTAGTAAATTCAAAAAAAATTATTTAAAACAAAAAAACATACATATGATCATCTAAAATTTAAAACTTTAAAAATCAGTATCAATTATCAAGATCCCTGAAAGTACAAATATTTTCTTTTCTTAAATTTTATATTTAAAAAAGAATTAATATTTTAAAAAATTTGATATCTTCACCATTTTTATTTTTTAATGAAATAAATCTAAAATCATATAAATAAATTAAAATTATATGTATAAAAAAAAATTAATGAGATAAAAAAATTTCAAACTTCATTTAAAAAAATCCAATTAGTGATTTTTTAAAAATGACATATAAAATTTGAAAATAACAAATTACAGGCTCCATTTAAAAAAATATAAAGCTGATGTTTTTTTTAAAATATATATAAATTTTGAAAATAACATATTACAGGCTCCATTTAAAAAATATAAAGATGAGGACGGTAACGCATAGTGTTAAGATTTAAATTAAGTTTTACAAAACAAACATATCCACATCATTTTGGATTCAATGAGTGCTCACGTTAAAATCGCATTGAAATATATGATAAAAAACATAACATAGGAAAGCGTATAATATGTTGTTTCAAAACGGCATCAAGCATTTTCTAACAACTTCACGTCTTTCTGCAAACACGAAATGGAAAAATATTAGTAACTATGTTTGCAATAAAGAATTTTAGTAACTAATCCTTTAAGGCATGCATCCCATTAAATCAAAACAGCCCCTTTCATATGGAACTAAGAAAAGAGGGGGGTTTGTCAGACACCTCAATGCTCAATGGAGACGTAGTTGGGGCATAGCGTTCAACAACATTTCCATCTTTGTCCACCAGAAACTTAGTGAAGTTCCACTTTATGTCTTCTCCAAAAATCTCACCTTTGCTGGACTTCAAGAACTTGTACACAGGAGCTGCACTACTCCCATTAACTTCCACCTACATTACAGAGCTGCCAATTTAGCACCCAGGATCTCAAGAATCAAGCAGATGGATTAGTTACCTTTAATTGTATCCATCTCTTGCACGACAAGAAATAATCTGAGAAGGTATAAAAAACAGAAATAAGATGGAGACCTTGTCAAATATGGGAAACTCTGCTTTAAAACGAGTGCAGGCCACTTCTGCAATCTGTGCATTATCACCTGGTTCCTGCCCACCAAACTGATTACATGGGAAAGCCAGTATTTCTAATCCT
Source organism: Pinus albicaulis (assembly GCA_034641835.2). Lineage (NCBI taxonomy): Eukaryota > Viridiplantae > Streptophyta > Pinopsida > Pinales > Pinaceae > Pinus > Pinus albicaulis. The sequence goes on along the minus strand of CM076581.1, from coordinate 1,398,914,356 downwards.
GAAAAAAAAAAAAAAATTGTGAACATAACAGTGATCAGTAATAGACTAATATATTGTCAAGATAGGAACTGGAACAGAACCAGAAGTTGGTTTAAAATGATGCAAAATTTTCAACAGACTCAAATAAAAGAATTGACCTAAGGATCCTAATCCCAAACCATTAAAAGGCATTTTAACCTTTCTTGTCTAAGATACATACTATTGTGAAGAGATAAACAAGTGCATATATAATAGGACAGTAAGGAAATTTAAGAATGATTGAATCCAGTTAATTTAAGAATGATTGAATCCAGTTAACCATGTATGTTTGAACAGTACCTTGATCCTTATACTTTGCATACACTTCATTCAGCTCAGTATAGTTAGAGGTAGTCAACCCACTGCAAGATGAGAACAGAGTGGCCCCAATTAATCAAGTTTATAAGTGGGATAACTTCAGTAACAAAACAAATGACCCTGCATAATCCATCAATATTTTGTTTCTCACATATTGTTTTAGAACTAAATCTTATAAAAGACCTGATATGAAAAATTACAGAGACACAACTCTAGAAGTTCTTTCCTCTTTCTTTCTAATAACATAAATTAAATCCATTATGAAATCACTGATCCCAAACTGAAGCAAAATGTAAAATCCATTACGAAATCATTGATCCTAAACTGAAGCAAAAGGTGGAATTACCATTGAGAGGCAACATTGACAATGAGTAAAACCTTGCCTTTGTAGATGCCCAGATCCACATCATTACCCCTAATGTCCTACATACAATTTAACAGTGTCCATTCAGAATCTCATATGCAAATGGGTGTAGAGAATAATAATATCAGAGAAAGCAAGTCAAGCAATCTTAAACTACAAGTTACCTTGACTGTTAGGTCGTGGACCGAGGAATATTGTTCTGATGAGGTCCCAGTCATGGCTGTGGAATTAGCAGATAACGCAACTGGAAAAATATGTAAATCTATATTGAGTACTCTTGGTTTGATCCAAAGAGAAGGGCGTGAGAATGATCTGGTATTAGCAGAAAGTGAAGGGCATATGGATCAGTGGAGGGTATAAGAGGTTTATATAGGAGTGCTCTGAATCTGTGTAACGCAGAAAATGCACGTGGAAGACTGGAGGAAAGGCCGGGGGAGGAAAGGCGAGGGGATGCATATGAATGATAGGCGGTCAAGAAATTGGGGATTTTGTGTGTGAACAGGGATATACAGATATTAAAGAAATTGTGGATTTTGTGTGTGAACGGGGATAAACAGATATTAGTAGACCACAAGTGGGTCCATGTTTGAGCCTCCAAAAGAAGTGGTGGGCATAAAACAAAGGCATGAAGCAAATTTGCGATAATAAAGTTCAGATATCTCTAGTTGTGCTGTAGTTGTAGTTTTGTGGGAATTTACTCCCATCTTTTCAATTGGAAAATGATGTTTCGAGTCAGAAAACGTGTGTGCGCAAGAAAAGAGTTTCTAGAAAAGTTCCATGATATTGAAATGGCTAATATGTCCATGATGTTCTAGAGCAGTTGAAATGGCTAATAGGTTTATGTTCAGATGAGAAAGAGTTCGAAATTTTAACAAATCAGGGCTATTGTTCTAGATGATTGAAATGGCTAATGTGTTAATGTTAGAAATGAAACTTTAACAAATGAGTATAGATAGTGTTTTTATTTATCAATTTATGATATATGTAACTTGTGAATAGGCTATTAGTAGTTATAGGTTTATTAATAAAATTACAAAATATTACATTTATAATAGCATAATGATATAAATTAAATAGTTTCTTTGAATGGAGCGAGAAACATTGTAAATGTTTATTTTTATTTTTGGGGGATAGACCCACCACCATCATCTAATTTAACTAAAGGAGAAGGCATGGTCATCTCACTCTCAACCTAGCTCACACAATGTGCAATGATGTTATACGTCAATCAAATGCATTCATTACATTGTGTGGGTAATCAACGGAAGAATCTAGAGATGGTCCTAATGTTTAATATGTGGCTCGACGAGGAAGGAGAGATTGCTACAATGGAGGCTATGAGGCAACTTGTCACTTATCAGGCTTGTTTCTTATTTTGTTTCATTGTTCCCACCTTTCATCGAGAGGAAATACTAGGTCCCCCTGATCCGGCCTCCCATGTAGAGCTTATTACCCAACATTGGTGCATTCAAAAAATTTAATTGAGTTTGTTAAGGGCACTAGAAAAGCGTTGTCGAGAGGCGAACCTAAGAAATTGCAAAACATTGGCAAGTGATGGAGGGAATTCATCATTGTAGAGGAGTTTCAGGTTTTAGTAGTTGGTGCAAGGATCCTTCCCTGCTTCCTTTTTGAGACCTCAACTCTTCCAGCAACAAAGAAACTTAGATATACAATTTCTTTAATTGGGTATGCAATTAGTTCATTATATTGTGTGGTTGTGATTTTATCGAGTTTGTTATCATTTCTTGTCTTCATTCGACCACTCTTTGGTGGGGTGGCATTTTCTTTGGAGTGCTAACAATGTTCAACCATTCTCTTGATCAACAACACCCTATGATATGTGTTGCATGTTTGTTATCTCTTCAATTGACCCTTGGTTTTCCACCCAACTTTGTTCCTACTCCATGCTTAGTTAGTCCCTCGCTAGCTCTGCCACTATTTTACCACTGTGTTCCATGAGGTAGAAGTATGCTACTCTTTCTCTGCACTACTTACTCGTTGTTTCATTGGCTTTTTCACCCATGCCTCATCAACATGCCAATATTTGGAGAGGCTCTTCCAAGAAGGTTGAGAGTAGTGACAAGGGCCACCTGCATGCCCACTACGTTGCCTAAAGATTCCGCATCTAGGCCCTTGAACATACCTAGTAGGAAATTCATGTAGTAGCATAAGTTATGTCCAATTTAGATGAATTCTCTGAGGTTGAAGTCTTGGGCTCGATAGTTGAGTTGGAACCCGACCCACGCCACACTCACAGATGGTAGAATCAATAACTCAGTATGATTCAGCTTTATTTGCATGTCAAGGCTCTTAAAAAAATTTTTTTGCTAGAGAGAAATGAAGCCAAGAGAGAAATCTCTCTACAACTCAATGACAAAGAGGCATAGCATAGGGACATGTCCCTTGAGCACCGAGATTTAGCTCTTGAGTTGGTTGAACTGAAGCCATATCATCTCGTGGCAAGGGCCCAAGTTCATCAGGCACATCGATGGCTCCCAACAATGTGTCCACCTCCACTTAAGCTCCTCCATGGGTTGCAGTTTTGTTAGCAGACTCTCCCTCAAGGGTGGAACTACGGTTTTTGCTTCTACTATCTCTATGCAACTATATGTTTATTTTTCTCGGTCTAGTCAAATGCATTACTTGAGGAAAAATAATGCTAGAAACATGTTTAGCAAATGGCTTAGTCATTGTTTGTTATATGACATTTTCTGGACCACAATGCTACTCTTCCATTGTTCGGTTTCCCCAGTGATAGGCCATGGGGGAAGAAGTAGCAACTATGGATGCACACAATATATCTTTCTAATTATCAATACACATCGTACACACATGATTGTTGTTGAATGTTGATAGACATCAAAACACTTAAAAAACATAAAAATTAATGCAACCATATAAATTAAATGGTTGATAAATTCTCATAGGAGTCCATCCACAATAAAAAATCAAAACACACTTAATAATACATCTCACATTGCAAAAATTAAAATAATAATAATAATAATGAAAATTAACTAAATTATAACTCCCACTTTACCATGGAGATCCTTAACCTATAAATTGTCTTCCTTAGAATGTCATGGCTTATCATTACCACATTTTATTTTATTTTTATTTTTAGTTTTATTTAATTTGACTGGATCAAAATAATGTTTTATTTATAATTATCATTATTAATTAGTTTATTTTATTTTGACAAAGTCAAAATGTTTGCATGACATTACAAATAATGGGCTAGAGAATAGGCAATAACTTTTAACCTTTTATTACTTAATTGAGCCCGTGTGTAAATGTTTACAAACATTTATACCAGTACATCTTCCCCAAATTTTTTGGGTTTATATTTAATTTTAAAAATGTTATACTAGCAATTGCACCACATGTTGCAAAAGAAATTCCTTAAGGCAATATAATAGGAAATAATAGCCTAAAATAATAAGATGTTGAAGAGAAGGAGCCATTGTGAAGGAATGAAAGGAAAATTTTGCATCCATGGAAGCACGTCGTGGAGGTTTCAAAGATATTGATGATAAGAGTTATCAACCAGAAAGATTCAGTTCTTAAACTCTGAAGCCTCTTCTTGATTGAAATAATACTATAGGTTTCAAAGATATTGATGATAAGAGTTATCAACCAGAAAGATTCAGTTCTTAAACTCTGAAGCCTCTTATTGATTGAAATAATACTAAACTGATAAGATATAGCAAACTTCTTGGCACAATATGTCAGCTTGCAACACGTCCAAATAAACAACTAAAGTAAATACTATCAGATGGTTTTCAATGCATTTATGTAATTAAATTAGAGCTAGGAACTTTTGAAGACTACTTCATTGAAAATTAGAAGAATCTTCATGCCTGTTGGCATCAACATAAAACTGAAATGATTAGCATATATCATTGCAGACATGGTTATAGTTTTTCATGGATTAGGTGGTATGTATCAATAAGAAAGGATATTAAATTCTGTTATAACTAATGCAATTGCTACATGAACTATTCATAGTCCTTAATGATATACTCAAATTTCTTTTAAAATACTAATCAAGTGTCTAAAGAAGCCATCATCACTTCCAAAATCACATATTTAAACATAGAAGTTGTAAAAATTGAATTTGTTTCATAAATTTTAATAGAATCATGTGCTCAGATCTAAGATATAGTTCTTAAACTCTGAAGCCTCTTCTTGATTGAAAACATATTAAACTCATAAGATATAGCTGAAGAAAATATGTGTGTGTGTGTGTGTGTTAATTTAATTTAAAAATAAAAATTAAGTTGAAGTTAAGTTAAAGACTTTGTCTGATCATGCCAACATGAATGCCTCATGAATAAAGAAATAGATTGTGATTTTCTACCTTCAAAATCAAAGGTATTTTTGGTGCAGTTCCTCCATATTTAATATTGATCTCTTCCTATTGAGTGACCTATGTATTAGTTTCTTCATGATCTTTGAAAATATTCAAAAGATCACATTGTTCTTTACCAGTGATCTCCCTGGTGTCTACCATGTTCTTATTTTTTCAGTATCACTGATATGAATTTGGTTTCTTTTGTTCTTTTTGAATATAGTAAAAAATGTATGGAGAGGTGGCTTTCATCACTTCAAGAGAAGTAAAAATAAGGCTATTGAGAAAATAACTCCAATACCGAGAGAGATTCGGTAGCATTTATGGAATTGGCGAACATGGCTTGTTCTTTGGTGTTGGCTACTCAACATAGCTTTCTTGATCTTGTGTAGAAGAAATGAATTTGTGTTTAGCTTATATTACATTAACAATGAAATTGCCAAATTTTATGGCATGCTTTCCATCACATTTATAGAGAAAATTATAAAATAGTATCACACTTTTCTTATCAGAGCTAAATGCTCCTATATGGTTCAACGATGGATTTCATCACTTAAGAGCAGTAAAAACAAGTTTATTGCGAAAAAAACTCCAACATATATGTAGAGAAAATTATAGCACAATATCACACTTTTCTTATTAGAGCTAAATGCTCCTATATGAAACAACTATGGATTTCATCACTTAAGAACAGTAAAAAAAAGTTTATTGAGAAAAAAATTCCAACAAAATTGTAGAGAAAATTATAACACATTATCACACTTTTCTCATGAGAGATAAATGCTCCTATATGCAACGACGATGACTTTCATCAAGAGCAGAACAAACAAGTTTATTGAGAAAACAACTCTAGCACTAAGAGATTTTTGGAAGCAACTGTTGAATTCATAAGTTTATTGAGAAAACAACTCTATCACTGAGAGAGATTCGGAAGCAACTGTTGAATTGATGAACATGTCTTGCTCTATGGTGTTGGATATTGGGCATAGATTTCTTGATATTGTATACAACAATGTAAATTTTCATGTAGCTTATACTACATTAACCATGAAATTTTCAACATTTAGGGCACACTTTCCATCACATTTGTAGAGAAAATTACAATAGAGTATCACATTTTTCTTATCATATCTAAATGTTCCTATATGCAACAACCACCTTGTGCCTCATAGTTTAAATTTGTGCAAGGAGGAGGAGAGGAGTGTTAAGGTGCAAGCTAGAATAAGAAGAGAGAAGAATCTTATTTGGGACTTGAGATAGATTCATTCTCTGCACATCTAGAGTAAAGCTTAATAAAACAAAAACTCACCATACTTTGAATTTTTGAAATAAATATCTTAAAAATTAGAATATCAATTGAATACATTTACTCAATTACACATATACAATATTCATTTAAAAAAATACAAATACAAATTACTATTTTAAACAAAACTATTCTAAATAAAAATAGTACAAGGAATAACATTAATTACCATGGCCCTCGTGTACATTTCTCTTATAACTTATGTTTGTAACTTATTCTTAATCACATAGGGTCAATTTATTAAAACTATAATCTACAAGTCTCACTTGTTATAGATTTGGTGGAAGGATAGAGTATCTAAATTCCCTTACCCTTTAAGAAGCATCCTCAATTATTGTACCACACACCTTGACATCCAATCTAGAAATCTTAGGTTATTCTAAATTGATCAAGAGTATAGAATTTTTAGGGTGGTGTTTTTTGTGCACTAAAATTCCCATGAGGTCCATCACTATGTATGTGATTCATTGCAACCTTGGATATATTCTATGAGTTGTTATGATTTTTTGTTTGTGGCTACAACTTAGTTTTGGTTGTCACCTAGTTATCATGATTCAAAATTTTGTTATCATTTCATATACTTATAGCATTAGATATATTCTGTGAGCTAATGTGATGTTTTGTTTGTCACAATAATTCAAAAATCAATTATTATACCACAAGATTGACTTTCTCATTATCTGTTTTGTTTATGAACCCTTTAAAAAAACCACATGAATATTTGATTTTACACTGTGATCTCCCCAGCATGGGTTAGGGTTTAAAAAATTGGAGAGTAAATTGAGCGGTTATTGCTAGAAATTGTTGTATAAGATGGAAAATTTGGATGGTTTGTAGACAATATGGATGCCATAACATATATCTATTTTGAATTTTTTAGTGTCCCTGGCCACCATTTCAACTGAGATTGTCAATACGTCACTATGCGAATGATAACTTGTGACATCGCTAGCCATTTTCTCTAATTGTGGATCAAGTTATAAACTAATAACTTGTGAAATCCTTAACCATTTTCTCTGATTGTGGATAAGTACAAAAAACCCCTTGGGATTGTCTCAACTTACTCTATTGTTAATCACATATTGTCAATTTTGTAAAACTATAATCTACAGTAAGGACTGAATGGGTTTTTTCTTTTGTAAGTTTTGTTTGGAATTGAAAAATAAAAAAAGTAATTATAAAATCTAAAATTATGTAGTGAAAAACTTTGTTTAAAATTTCAGACTAAAAAGTTGAGTAAGTTTGACATCATATAATATGAAAATTGTTTATGATTATAAAGTAAAACATTTAAGATTTTTTAAGCTAAAATTAGGTAATTAAGGATATGTATATATTTTTATTTAAATCTAACAAATTTTTAATAACATCGTTTTAACTTAAAAGTCACCAAAACCTAAGTACTTATCTTAATTTCCTCCTTTAAATAAACTACTTCTTTTGTAATTTTTGTTTGAAATTGAAAAAAATAAATAAATTATAAAATCTAAAATTATGTAGTGAAAAACTTTGTTTAAAATTTCAGACTAAAAAGTTGAGTAAGTTTGACATCATATAATATGAAAATTGTTTATGATTATAAAGCAAAAAAACATTTAAGATTTTTTTAGCTAAAATTAGGTAATTAAGGATATGTATATATATAAATTTTAAATTAGGTAATTAAGGATATGTATATATTTTTATTTAAATTTAACAATTTTTTAATAACATCGTTTTAACTTAAAAGTCACCAAAACCTAAATACTTATCTTAATTCTCCCCTTTAAATAAACTACATTCCACATAAATACCATGGGCTGTTTTTATAGTTTATTATTATTTTTATTTTAAATAGTTATTTTCCTTTTTAATAATGTTTTTTATCCATTTAATTTAAATTAATTGGTTTGTGTGGAGTTTAATTTCATGATATAAATTTTATTTAAATCTAACAATTTTTTAATAACATTGTTTTAATTTGGAATTTTGTGTGATCCATAAAATTGTGTAACAAATTCTTTCGGTGAAAATCACATGTAGGGAATTTTTCTTGTTGAGTGCGAGGCCTTCTGAGAAGGGTTTCTAAATTGGGAATTTTTCATACCTTGATCCATAAAATTGTGTAAGAAATTCTTTGGGTGAAAATCACATGTGAGGGAATTTATGCCCACCATGTGATTCCCTTTTGGCATTTTCTTAGGCTTTTGTGTTTTAACTTAAAAGTCACCAAAACCTAAATACTTATCTTAATTTCCCCCTTTAAATAAACTACATTCCACATAAATACCATGGTTCAATACCATGGGCTGTTTTTATAGTTTATTATTAACATTATGTTTTGACCTAGTTAAAGTGTTCGTTAATTATGTCATTCTTTTTATTTTATTTTATTTATTTTTTATTTTTGTGTGTTTGACATTATCAAAGTGTTAAACACTTGACATAACAACATTTCTATCATACTTAATACTTATTAAAATAGAAGAAAAAAAAACTAGCATTATAAAAAACATTGATAAAACTATTTATTTGTGGACCTAATGGCCTAAAACGTTTCAATCGTCTAACATTTGATCCAATGGCTCAGACATGGACAAATTGGCAGCTAGGGGAATTGTTTTCAAATAAGAACGCATCAAGGGGTAAAAATAAAATTAAAATAAAATATTTGTAAAATATTTTGATTTTGAAATTAGTTATGGTTTTTGAGCAAGTGGTATTGTTCTACCCATGGTATTGTAACATATCCTATTACAATTTTAAAATATTCATGGTAAAATGAGGGTGAATATCCATAGTCAATAATCTTGTTATATTGGAAGCTTATTGTAAGTATTAAGTTTTAATTTAAAAATGTTATAAAATTAAATTAAAATAAAATATTTATAACAAGATTTTATTTTGAAAAAAGTTTTGGTTTTGGGCATGTGGTATTGATGAGTCATGGTATTAGCCTATGTCATTATAACAAATTCTATTTAAAAGCTAATAATATCCATCATAGAATGGGGGTTATTGTGAATATTAAATTTTTATGTGCTTATTCATAAAATTTAAAAATGTTACAAAGTCATTATTTTAATTTATATAGTAAGAAGAAATTTAATTTATAACATGTGGTATGTATATTATGATTTTCTTTTATCTAAACTTTTTTAGTCATTTTATTGAAGAAACAAAATATCTATCCTATGTAAAGGGCCACACAATTACTATTTTTAGGTGTTAGAAAAAAATGACTCTTATTTGGGTATTTTTTCCAATTGATTTTGCCAAAATCCTTAGAGAACTTTAAGAACTATAATATTATTTAATTTGCAAAGCTTAAGTGTCATGAATCCATTTATGCATTCAAAATGCATTTTAAACAACAAGATGTCACAATCTTGCCCCAAATTATATTGTGAAATTAGACTATACCCTCTTAAAATATATCTCTAATAAAATTGTTTTTGTCTTTTTCTTTATTTTTTAAACTCAATAAACTATACAAATTATTTAAATGTTCTCTAATTTACTTATTTATATATGGACAATGTATCATAAGATCTATATCATCTTCAATTTTCTTTTGTTTACATATATATTTTCTCTTAGAGATATTCTTGTTATAGGTAAGTAAACATAAGATTAATCTCACCTTGATAAAAACTCATATTATCATGAAGGCTTTGGTACAATTAAAGTTTATCCATTATTTTTCTTCACCAAACTTTAAATTACTAACGGTTCATCTAGCAATTTTTTTTCTTCAATTCCCTTTTTTAATCCATTGCATCCTAATCCCGACTTGTATATGTTTCTATCTTTATGCTATATTTTGATAATATATGTAATTGCACTAAGAGCATTTTCTACAACTATATGGTGTATATGTGTAATTATGTATGTGCTCACATAGGGTTAATATTTGGAATTTTAAAAATATTAATTAAAAAAAAAAGTATAATGTTGACTATAAATAAAGTGTTTAATGCCCACTTAAAGTAAAATATTTCAAAAGTTCAGAGGGCATAGGTCAATTGGTAATGGAGTGTATTGTTAAAGCACTCTTTATGTGAAGGTTATTGGGAGAAAACTTCATTGAATAACTAACATGTTAGATCTAAGACTTTTGTGATCCATAACGTAGATAAATGTCTTTACTATTAATCACATTATTATGAATTGGTTGAAACTTACGTTTCGAACCAGCTAATGTGGTTCATCCCTAGGACAAGGTGAAAAAATCTCGATCAATCATCAAAATAAATAGTAAAGATGCAACATTTCCCTGATTTAACATTTAACCCTTTAAAAAACTAGTCGTTAAAAGCTAATTGTTATTTAGTTAGTTAATCATGTTGTTATGAAAGAGGTATGAAATTATCATATATTTACTCATTCGTTATCATAAATATACTCCTCTTTGCCTTGAAAAGGTAATCTATCATAGGAATTACAATAGAATTGGAAAGGTTTATGATTACTATGAAAAGATGACTAAAAACTACTTTTTGGTTGACAAACAGGAATTTGGAGAGGTGAACAGTTGTACCAGAGGTGTGGTTGAGAACAATCTAACTGCTGTTCCATCAGCATTGAATCATATCCAGCCAAAGGCAAGGATATCTGAACGAATAGCCCAGAAAAGGTAGGGAACAGCTCGGCCTCAGTCAGCACAAACAGAACGATGACTAACCATAGAGGAGAGAATCCCTCAGGATCTTTCGATCCCGGGATCGCCGTTCAAACTTATCTTGTTCTTCGATTGGTCCGTCGAAGAGTTTTTTTCACAAAGAAAAAATTCGTAATTTTATTTATGAGAAAACAAAATTACATGTTGTATGAGCTGGTATATGTCCAAAGACATTCAAATGCCGCAAATAAAAAGCAAAGGAGATACAATTAAGATTTTCTCCCCTTCTTCTTTTCAACCTTATGCCAAGCACCAAGTGTTGGCTCGGTCTCGATAAGGACAAGCTGATTTCCTTCTGTTGGTGCTCCATTGTCCTTATCAGAGTCAGATGTGTCTGATGTATGTGTTCTTTTGTATCCCCCACTGTCTAGTGTTCCAGGTTCCATATCCTACTGAGTCTTTGTGTAAGGTTCCATCGAAGGAAGCATAATGCCGATATATAAAGCCACGTCCTTTAGTGATGGGGGATGGATTGTTATTGTTATTGGGAATCGGTCAAAATAATTTACATTTTCTCTATTATATTAACTCTCTGTTTTGAGAGAGGCCTTTCTGTAAGACTTTATGTTGGTTTAATACAAATCACGTGTTTTATTTACCTTCTGCAATTCTGAATTAGCCCAACAGTATTTCACTAGCACTTAGGGACCGACTCTGGTGGAATCACTTCACTGTTTGTATTTTAACCTTTGTTTACTGTCGTGTGGAGTGCGTTTAATGTTTGAATTGGTTTATTGTTGGTCGGATCAAATACAGAGTCATCATTGTTTTTTTTCTTTACAATAAGCATAATTTGCTGTTCTATTATTTCACTGTTATCATAAGCTTCACTGACTTGTATCTGATTTGAATTGTTGTTCCTTTAGTTTATAATCTGTTATAATTGGTGGTTGCGTAGTGAGAAGCTGTCGACAGAATTGAAGCATAGAAATCTAGTGCCTTGAATATGTTAGAATTATAATTGCTGTTCAATTCGCGTTGTTGTTCCATTTTTGTTCATTACTTATTCATAGTCTTTGACTAGAAAATAGATGAGTTGTAGTTACACGATGTTGTTCCTTTTTAGATTTTGTTTTGTTTAATTTGCCTTCATTGACTCTTCTTTTGGTTTGATTGCTTTAAGATCTCCAATGTAGAGGATAGAGGCTTTAGCTTCCAAGTTCCCAGATTGATCATCTTGCATCGATTTCTAAGGGAAAGAGTTACTGCTACTGCATCCCTGATCGATGTTCTGCAAAGATTGAAGTAGTTTAATCTTTCCATTCATGTCACTGTAATTAGGTTTCTTTTCAAGCATTGTTTACTTTTGTTTTTGTTATTTTATACTACATCTTCATAGCATTTCCCTTAGACAATTGCACCCTCAGACAGAGTACACTCTTGGAATAAAAAGACACACCCGGATTGATGATTAATGTGGACTAATTAGGTGTTCAAAAGATACATTTTTATGACTTGACATTTTGGCGCCGTTGCCCGGGAGAGTGTATGCCATTTTAAAGGAGTAATGCATAGTTGATTTTCTTCTACTTGCGAAGAATTGGGTATTAAAGATGGAAGATAAGAACCTGCGCACTGGGCAAGAAACACACTTTCTCGCAGCCCGCTTCATAGCAGAAGTAGCTAAGCTTCTTTCTTTAGGTAGGAATGAAGGTTTGTTTCTTTGAATGAATAAATCAACTAAGAGAAATAAAATTCCTCCTAAAACTGAAAAACCTAAGGGACCGGAGACCCTTGGGCGCACAACCTTTATTGACGAAATCCTTAAGAGAACTGAATCTCAGCCATCAGTAGGATTTAAAAGAACTACTTCTAGACATCCTACTAGTTCCCTTCAGGCTGCAGAATCACCATCTGAAGCCTTTGCTGAGGTACACAGTAAAATAGAGGGAATTGAGCAAGATTCCCAAGAAATTGAGAATCCTTGCACAAGTTTCCTTCAAGAAGGGAACGCTAACAATCTCCGAGAAGGAGAAAGGGAAACGGGAGAAATCACAAACTTGAAATATCCTATTGAAACTTCCCAAACAATAAGCAGCCCAGATAAGGGAAGTGTTGTTCAACTTATTCAGAACCAAGGTCCTGAATCACCTCAAACAGTAAGTCAACAGGAAAAAATTATTATCCCAGATAAAGGGAGTGTTGTCAAAACTATTCCTTCCCCTACTCGTCAACCTAGAAATTCCTTGGAAATCCTAGAGGGATATTGGCATATCTTCGATCAAATGGCCCAGAACCAAAACCAGAATCAGCAGCAGACTTCTATGCTGCAATATCCTATA